>JBBPJO010000494.1:0-11267 GCA_038088815.1 Boletus nobilissimus | reverse complement strand
CAGAGATGATAGCAGTAGCGGATCAAGAGAGTATTGTTTATATTCAGACTCAGCAGAGTCTTATATATGCTTTGTAATGATTACTTAATATAGGTCACGTGACTGTAAGTACGCGTCCTTTCAACACTCCCCCTTGTCTAGTATACGGTAGATACGTAGATATAAAAGTGAGAAGTTATAAAGTAAAATAAACATCTGCACAATCTAAGATGGCGAGTTGAATTCCAAACCGAGCTGAGAGCGGAACTCTTTGAACTTGACATGTCCAAGGTTCTTTGTGAACATATCCGCAGGGTTATCAGTTCCTGGGATGTAGAGTAGCTCTACTTGCTTCCAGAGCATCACAGCATCGCGCACAAAGTGGTAGCGGATGTGGATGTGTTTGGAACGCTTTTCAGTGACAGGATTTTGCGCAATAAAGAGCGATCCTTGATTGTCACCACAAATGGGGATGGGGCCAAGGCGATAGCTGAGTTCTTCCATCATTTGATGAATCCAAATAGCCTGGCACGTACAGTCGCTCAAGGCCATGTACTCAGCTTCCGTAGAAGACAGAGCGGTGGTCTTTTGTAAGTGTGAGTTCCACAAGAACACACCATCCGCGAATTTCAGGTAGAAACCTGTTTGCGAGTGAGACGTGACTTTGTCTTGTCCCCAATCAGAGTCGGTACAGGCGATGATACCTTTCCCGGTTTTGCCATGATATACGAGAGAGTAGTCTCGGGTACCAAGTAGATACCGGCAGATATATAGAGCTTTATTCAAGTGCTCTTCTGATGGGTTTGCTGACATGCGGGCGAGTTGGGTAACCGCATATGAAATGTCAGGTCTTGTGCCGATCATTAGATACAGCAACGATCCGATCACCTGTTGGAATCGCGTCCGAAGTTCCGGTTGTACAGGGAGATCGTTCTTCTCTGGGTAATAACCCTGAGGAAGAGGGGTGTTGGTGATTTTTGCGTTAGTCATTCCGCATCGCTCTATGACTTTGTCAAGGTATTCTCGCTGGTCTATCTTAATAGTCTGACCATCTCGACGTATGTTCATTCTTAGGAATTCGCGTGTTTCTCCTAAGTCGCAACAGTCCCATTTCTTCATGAATGCGGCTTTAACCTTATCTACAAAGGCTTTGTTGGGGCCGCAGAAGATGGCGTCGTCTACATAGATAATCGCTAGGACGAGCTCTTTGCCCTTGCGATAGATGAACAAGCCAGCATCTGTTTTAAGACGCGTGAAGCCAAGTTCTTTCATGGATTTGTCGAGTTCGCGCCACCAAGCTAATCCTGCTTGTTTTAGGCCATATAAGGCGCGTAGTAGTCTCAAGACTTTTCCCTTTAGATGAGTGGGCATAAAGCCTTCAGGGAATTCCATGTATAACTCTTCGTCTAGTTTGCCATATAGGTAGGCGGATCGGACGTCGAGACCAGTAATGTACCAGTTTTCAATTGCTGAGAGGGCGAGCATGCACCGCACTGTCTCAAAGCGAACGACGGGGGAGAATATTTGATCGAAATCAATCCCTTCTACTTGGGAGAAGCTTTTGGCTACAAGGCGGGCTTTCT
Organism: Boletus nobilissimus; assembly: GCA_038088815.1. NCBI lineage: Eukaryota > Fungi > Basidiomycota > Agaricomycetes > Boletales > Boletaceae > Boletus > Boletus nobilissimus. The sequence continues at coordinate 9,705 of JBBPJO010000494.1, read as the reverse complement.
TTCTACCGTCGGTTTTTACATCAAAGACCCATCAATTTTTTATAATCTTTCTATTTGCGGGTCGATCCACGATTTCGTAGACTTTGTGGTCTTTGAGTATTTGTAACTCATCGTGGCAGGCTTTACGCCAAAGGGTTTGTTCGTCGGTTGGTAGTTTAAGTATGTCGCGGTATGTCCATTCGCGGTAGTTAACATTCGAATGTTCTATTTCCAACGGAAAGGCATGGCTGCAGAGGTATGAAACCAAAGCATCTCCCCCTTCCCTGGTGATGCGCTCAACGTCATCTTCCGACGGGGTCGGGGTCGGAGGCAGTCCTCCAGGGACAACGGGTGAATCCGAAGGTCCAGCCGGTGCTTCTCCCACAAGTTTGCGCCAATCAGAGGCGCGCTCAATATCCTGAATCTGCCGGACAGGGTCACGGCGCCCACCATATACGTTACCGGGCCGAAGAGGGGCACGACGGTCATGTTGTGGTCGTTGAGGACGAGCAGGAGGGGCAGGGGGCTGACGGCGAGGAGGGGTTACGGGTGGTGCCGGCGGTGGAGTAGGCACGCGTGTGGGAGGTGGAGTAGGCGCCCTTGGAGGGGGCGGAGCAACAGGTTGACGAGGGGGTGACTCAGGGGGAGCGGGAACTGCGTCATCCCCGTTGTCAGGGTAATCAGATTCGGAGCCAGAGGACTCGTCATTGTGTGTGTGGGGTTTGGGCCGGTGGTTAATTGGCCGATGAGGCTGCGCCTTAGAGCATCTCGGAAAGAGATTCTCATCAAAGATGGCGTGCGCCGATGTATGTAGTGCATTGTTAGGGCGCATGAATAAGTAGTTTGAGTCACTACCGGCGGATACGCCCAGGTAGATCATCAGTTGCGACTTTGGTTGTAACTTTCCGCCACGTGTTTCGACAGGAATGTGGACATAGGCGCCACAGCCAAAGACTCGAAGATGCGAGAAAGTGGGCTTTTGGCCCGTAAGCATTTCGGCTGGCGTTTTCCATTGTAAACGGGCAGATGGGGTGCGATTGTACACATGTAAGACGTGCATCACCGCGAACTCCCAGTAGGAATCAGGCAGGCAAGCCTGCAGTCGCATGGGTTGTGCCTTGTCCATGATGGTACGGATAAGGTGTTCCGCATGTCCGTTCTGCTGGTGGGCATAGGGGGCGGATTGTTGGATGTGGATGCCATTGTCGCGCATGTACTCAGTGAAGGCTTTGGAGGTGTATTCTCCCCCTGCATCAGAGCGCCAGTGTTTTATGGTGGTGTTGAACTGGGTACGCCCATAGGCGTGGAACTGTTTTGTGGCGCGGAGGGTTTGATCCTTGGTTTTTATTAGAATTACCCATGCCATGGATGTGAAGTCATCATAGAAGACGACGGCGTACTTGTATTTATGATACGATTCTGTCTCAAACGATTTTAAATCAGAATGAACTAACTCAAAGGGAGCGCTTGCGCGCTTCTCGCTATGAGGGAAAGTACAGTTGGGCTGTTTGCCCAATTCACATCCGGGACAGATGGGGGTGTTAGACGGTATGTCTACATCTGGGAAGTCCTTTATGTGCTTCTTGGCTGCGCGGAGCACCTCGCGCGAAGGGTGGCCTAAACGGCGATGTAGAAGATCGTAGTCGACCGCAGTAAGCGACGCTAGATCTGAGTGTGGTCGAGCTATAGGGGCTCGGAGCCAATAGAGGGTGGCTCCATGCGAGTGGAAACTTAGAATTGTCTTCCGCAGACATCTGTCGAATATATCGATGTGATTGTCGCGAGTTTTGACGGTGACACACCTGTCAGTGAGGAGAGTGTCCATGGAAATGAGCTTTACATTGCACGTAGGCATGTAAATGACCAGCGATAACCGCACGAGTCTGTCTTGGAAGCGCACGATGGTGGTTCCTTGACCAATGATGTTTGCACGTCCATTTGCCGTCTGGGAGTACCTAGGTGTCTTAAACTCCTGGTATTCGACCAGATCACTCAGGTCGTTGGTGTAATGTGCCGAAGCACCGGAATCGAGAAGCCACATATCAGGCGGTAAGACGTCATCGTCGGTTGCCCTTTGTTTTCCTTTACTTTTGCTGGTCTGGTTCTCACAGTTGTCACACATCGCAAGAGGGAACGCAGCAGCAGTATTAATGTCCATGCTATCTACTGCAGGTATACAAGTCATATAACTACGTATTTTCTGAGGCGAAGATATCCGCGCGTCAGTACCTGCGAGAGATGGACAAAGGAAATTGGGGACTGACCAATCGAGGGTGTCGTCGAAGAACTGCTCCACATAGTCATCGACCTCCATCTCATCCCCAAGACTCACGACATCCTCGTCATCCGAATCGGAGGTAATCTCGACGATTCGGGGCGTTTCCATGCGCTCTATAAGAGAGGGCGTGGAGGGGCCGGCGTGGTGGCAAGGGAGGGTGCGAGCACCAAAGGGGCCGTCTTCATTGAACGCTGAGTGTTGACAAACATGGCGGCGGGAGGCAATGGGTTCGAGGGTGCAAACCACCTGAGGAGTGGGGGTTGCCCCAATACGGCGGGCAAGGGAGATGGCCTTTTGGGCCTGAGGGAAGGCGGGGGGCCCATAGTGGGCGGTGCCGATGGTGTGTGCGAGTGCACGGGGGTCAGCGATGGGTTCGGTGAAGTCGGGGCAAGCCGGGTTGAAGACCGCGGGCTTGTGGAGGAAGTTCGCGAAGGCGAATGATGCGGAGGAGGCTTCGGCGGCGGCGGCCGCACGATCCTTCCGCTTCTTCTCCCCTTCTTCAGAGCGTTTGCCCTGGCGACGCTTCTTCCCTTTTCCCTTCTCCTCATCCTTCTTCTCGGTGGGGGTCTCCTCCTTCTTCTTCTGTTGGTTGTTGAAGGAGGGGTCGCCTTGTTGGCGACGGACATTCGAGAGCTTGTTTGCCTGGGGGCGAGGTGGAGGACGGCGGGTGAGGTAGTGCTGCCAGGCAGCGGTGAGGACGGTCTCGAGCTCCGCCATGGAGAGGACCTTATTCTTGGTCGGGTCGGCGTCGATTTCGGCGTTAAGCTGTTGGTGCAGCGTCTCCGCGTACTTCGGGAGCTTGGCGACGGTGATGAGGGCCTTGAGGTTATCAGGGACCTTGTGCTGGAGCAGCTCAAGCTGCGCGAATGAAGCGTTAAGCTTCGAGAAGGCGGGACCAGGGTGGTTGTTGTCGGAGAAGGTGATTCCCAACATAACCTTCCACTCAGTGTAGGCGGAGGCGAGGGACGCTTTGTTGTATTGGGCTTTAAGGGAGTCCCAGAGGGACTTGGCAGTGCCCATGGAGAGGACGCGGGAGAGGATGGAAGGTTCGAGGCGGAGGCGGATGGAACCGAGAGCCTGGTCATCGTTGTGGTCCCACTTCTCCTGAGCGTCAGGATCAGTGTCGGCGGGGCGAGACTTATGGTACATCTTTTGCCAGTACCCCATGGCACGAAGGGCGGCTTCCATCTCCTGGGCCCAACGCTGGTAGTTGGTCCCGTTGAGCTTGGTAATGGTGGCGAAGATGGCTTGAGACATGTTGATAGTAGGTTCTGTTGAGATGACGTGTCAGCATGGTTACCAGTGAAGGGAGCGAGTAAAAAAGTTCGCATCGCTGAACATCAGAGCTCGTAGAATGTAGGGTCATAGCGACCCCCTACTTCTAGAGTCTGGTGGCGTTTACACCTTGAGCGTTGCCGCATCAAGGCGTGTCCAGCGTTGCCACACGGGACAGCCAATGTCCAAGGTGTTCACCTAGAGCAGTGACGGCGTTTCCGCACAGTCAGAGCTCAGGGCTCATAACCTGTTGCAAGAGCGGGGATCCGGCGTACACGCCAGGATCCCGAGGATCTACTGTAGGGTACTTACCTTTGGACTGGAGAGAGTTACTCAGAGATGATAGCAGTAGCGGATCAAGAGAGTATTGTTTATATTCAGACTCAGCAGAGTCTTATATATGCTTTGTAATGATTACTTAATATAGGTCACGTGACTGTAAGTACGCGTCCTTTCAACACGTACCCCAATGACGTATCTGTCCAGTCAAGGGTGGACGCGGAAGCAGCTACTCCCCGGGGTCAGGGGATGGGGCTTGGCCCGCAACCTTCTTCTCAAGAGACCGCCATGAGAAACACAGTCAAACATGGAATCAAGGTGGTAAAGGCGGTGAGAGAAGGAGAAGAGGCATGTGAGATACCTGGAACCGACCAGGACACATGGCCTGGAACGGGAACCGACCCGTCCAACTGCATACAGAGTGTCTCCGGTTTCTGTGGCAAGGATTTTTGAAGAGCAGGGATGGGTCAACGTCATCTCCTGCTAAATTTTCTCATAGGTTATCTCCAGTATTCGTGTCAGGTGGTTCATCGCAATCCATATCTATTCCCGTCACCCTCTACCCACCTGACCGAACTGCGTTCAAAAGCGTTGACACAAAAGCCCTCATCGATTCTGGGGCAACTGGTGGCTTTATCAACTACGCTACCGTGGTAGCTTGCGACATCCCTACTACGCGACTAAAGATCCCGCTTCGAGCAAGCAACGTCGATGGATCTCCCAACAAAAACGGCTTGATACGAAAACAGGCATCGGTGCTAATGCAACTTGGAGAAACCACCGAACTCCGGGACTTCCTTGTTATTGACTGTGGCAAGGATGAGATCATCCTCGGGCTCCCTTGGCTCTGTGACAACAATCCGGAGGTCGATTGGAGTACAGGAACTGTTCGTCTCCGCGATCTGGAACCGACCGGACGGGAACGTACGTGGAATCGAGAAGATGTCGCGGCCAAGGCCCATACTTTAAATGTCTTCAACAGAAAATGCCAGATGAACAAATTGCGGCGACGAAGAGCTCTGTGGTGGAAGCGTAACGTCGACCCCATACTAACGGCAAAGACCAGAGAAGTTCATCTGAAGGTACCTGACGTGGAACTGACCACGCAGCGGGAAGAGATACCGGCACTCATAGATGTGGAGGAGGATGACAAAGAGCCAACCGGACCTTCCATTAAGAAAACTACTATTTCGACTTCTCTCGCTCAAGATGCGAAGAAAACCAAGACGGAACTCCCGCAGGACTTCCGAGATTTCGAGGACATCTTCCAAAAAAAGGATGACGGTCCCCTTCCGCCCTACCGGTCGTTCGATCATGGCATAGATCTAGACGACTCTTTCTTACCCAAGGTTGCAAAGGCCTACCCACTCAACCCGAAGGAGCGAGAGGCATGCAAAGATTTTATTGACAAACACATGAAAGCCGGACGTATTCGCCCCTCCAACTCTCCTATGGTTTCCCCATTCTTCTTCGTGTCTAAGAAGGACAGTAATCTTCGCCCCTGCCAAGATTATCGATATCTCAACAAGCATACCATCAAAAACGCCTACCCTCTTCCACTCATAGGCGACTTGATGGATCAGCTCAAGGGATCCCGTTACTTCACGAAGATGGATATCCGTTGGGGGTATAACAACGTCCGGATCAAGACGAAAGATGCCTGGAAGGTGGCGTTCATCATGCCCTTCAGCCTCTTCAAGCCTCTCATCATGTTCTTCAGCCTCTGCAACAGTCCTGCGACTTTCCAGTCGTTCATGGACTACATTTTCAAGGATATGGTAGCGGAAGGATGGTTGATCATCTATATGGATGATATGTTGATCCATTCCAGGGATCTTAACGAACATCACCAACAAACGAGGCGGGTCCTGGAACGATTGCGTGACAATCGTCTCAGCCTCAAGTTAGAGAAATGTACGTTCGACGCATCCTCGGTTGAATTCCTAGGGATGGTCGTTCAAGAGGGTATCATTGCGATGGACCCTACCAAGCTATCGGCAATCGCTACCTGGGAACCACCTACTACGGTTCGCGCAGTCCGCTCCTTCATAGGGTTCTGCAACTTTTACCGCAAGTTTATTCCGAACTTCTCGGAAATTGCCAGGCCGATCTTGGATTTAACGAAGAAAGGGCAGCCGTGGTCCTGGACGCACGAGCAACAGCAGGCCGTCGACCTCCTCCGTCGGGCCTTCACCTCAAAACCCGTACTCACAATGCCGGATACCTCGAAACCATTCTTTGTCATGACAGACGCCTCACTCACCGCTACTGGAGGCGTGCTGATGCAGAAGGACGCCAATGGCGACTTACACCCTTGCTGCTACATCTCCCGAACGTTCTCACCGGCAGAATGAAACTACGACATTTACGACCGCGAACTTCTAGCGGTTATACGCCCACTCGAGGAGTGGCGTCACTATCTCACCGGAACCGACCGGCCCGTGACCATTCTCACAGATCACAAGAATCTGTGTTACTTTAAGGACCCAAGGAAGCTTTCTAGGCGGCAAGCTAGATGGATATTGACGCTACAGGACTATGACCTCCTGTTCCAACACGTACCAGGGAATAACATGGCCCCCGCGGACGCCCTCTCCCGGAAGGACGCCCTGGATACTTCGGACGATAACGCTGAAGTTACCCTACTTCTTGGGGAACTATTTTTGAAATGAATTGACACAGACCTCTGACACGCTATCGAGCAATCATGCTCTACCGATGGCTTCGTCATCGACCAGCTCCGTAAGCTGCATGAGGGTACCTCGGGAATCCCTCGCTCCACCATCCACAACTGGCGCTTTGACGACGGCCTCCTCTATTTCAAGGATCGGGCCTACGTGCCCAAGGCCCACCGGAACGACCTTCTCCATTCGATCCATGACTCGCCTGCAGGGGGTCATGGCGGTTATTACCGGACCGTTAATCAGGTGCAGCATGACTATTGGTGGCCTGGCTTAACCGCATTCGTCCGCCGTTTCATCCAAGGATGCACGGTCTGCCAAGCTAACAAGGTCAACACTCACCCCACCGTCCCGCCTCTCACTCCTCTTCTGGTCGCCTCCTCCCGTCCCTTCCAGTGTCTGTCGGTCGATCTCATCGCGGACTTGCCGCCATCTAAGGGTTTTGATTCGGTTATGGTCATGGTTGACCATGGCCTTATGAAGGGGGTAATTTTCACCCCTACTCACAAGAGTGCGGACGCCGAGGGCGTAGCGCAGCTCTTCTTTGAAAAGGTCTTTCCCCGCTTTGGACTCCACGATAAGGTTATCTCGGACCGCAGTCCGCAGTTTGCCTCGGCCTTCGCTCTAGAACTAGCAAGGCTCCTGGATTATGATCCACTCCTTTCCTCCGCCTACCACCCTCAGACCAACGGAGAAACGGAACGGGTCAATCAGGAATTGGAAACCTATCTTCGGATCTTTTGCCAAGGAGATGCCACCCGATGGTCGGACCTATTGCCAATGGCGGAGTACTGCCACAACTCCTCCGTCCATTCCATAACGGGAAAGACTCCTTTTAGCTTGATGATGGGATACGAGCCGAGGGCTTATCCATCTTTAGGAACGAAAACCTTCCTCCCCGCTCTTGAAAAACGCCTTGGAGACCTCGATGAGGCTCGCAAGGAAGCCACCACTGCACACGAGAAAGCCCAGTGCTATATGCGCGAACGCGTAACCTCTAAATTCCGACCTTGGAAGGTAGGAGACAAGGTATGGCTCGAGGGCCGAAACCTGAAACTCCGCTACCCCTCTCAAAAACTTGCCCCTCGACGCGAGGGACCATTTGAAATCTCACAGGTCATATCACCTGTTTCGTACAAACTCCGCTTGCCCAAGACGTGGAAAATTCACAATGCCTTCCATGCATCGCTCTTGACTCCCTGTCGGGAAACCGCTGAACACGGACCCAACTTTGTTCCGCTTCCGCCGGATGTAATAGATGGAGAAGAGGAATTCGAAATCGAACAGATCTTAGCCCATCGGGGCTCCGCCCGCCGACGCCACTACCTCGTTTCATGGAAAGGCTATCCATCTTCTGAAAACACCTGGGAACCTGAATCCAACTTAGGACATGCTGTGGACCTCCTGGAAGAATATAAGGCCAGGGATCCAGTCGCCTTCCCCCCATAACCCAAGTCACCTCTTACCTCCCAAGTCGAGTCCCTGCTCCTCTAACATCGTCGTCGCTGTTACCCACCCATGTCTACTCCCTCAAATGGAACCTCCTCCGTATTCCCAGTCCATCTCCACCGTCTCCCAGACCGAACCTGCAGAATCCTTTACGCTTCTCTCCTCGAGAATCCTGCTGCAGCCCAGCGCATCTCCACTTGCTCCCTTTATAGGGATAACTCTGTACTCCAATTTCTGGGCCTCATCTTTCATACATACACCACCGGACGGACACTCCACGCCCAGCTTTTCCCTGATGGGATGCTCCCCATCTACGCTGCTGCAATGGAACAGGCCATCCACTCCTCCCGAGACGCTGTCCTGGATGCCCTCCATGACCACGGATTCGCCGATGTCATCATGGCAATCCCCTCCAACTTGTACATGCACGTTCTGCGCCCCCTCATCAACACCTTATCAGTCAACCTTCGAGGTTACTACATGGACGACCACCCGGGCAACGCCTGGGACGGGGACACTTGGGCCCGCAACCTTTGCAACCCCGTCTGGGACGACGACTCCACTGTCACCCCAAATGCCTTGTCCTCAGACTCCTCCTGCTCGACCAACAACTCCCACGTTACAGCACCCCTCCCTGTTCCTCCTCCGCCAACTCCCACAGCTGGACATCTCGCCAATCGAGAAGTGTTGACGTTGCTGGAGGATCTAGCCGCCCTCCTGTTCCCAGACCCCTCTCTTCCCTCTCCCACGATGACCCAGAGGTCCTCGCTTTCCTCGCCACCGTTCCCCTCCTCGGACGAGGGACACCCACTCCCGAACCCGTTAACGTATTCCCCGCTCGAGAACATCCCACCACTCTGACTCCCGCCCGTCGTCCTCGTCAACTCAATCGACGTGGCAAGGGAATTTCATTCGGCCTCCCCAGCTCAGCAGCCCGAGCTGTGGGGCAATGTTCTCAGGGAAATAGAGGAAAGTCGAGACAGGCAACTCCGTTCCCCACCTCTGGTCGCTTTAACAAGAACTTCGCGACTTCGCCCTCGCCGGCGCCGGGATCAGAATCTTGTCCCATCGACATAGATTCACTCCCCTCACTCCCTCCTACTCCCTCTCGCCCCGCTCGCCCCGTCCTAGGACGATGCTTTACCTGCAACCAACGAGGACACCTCCGTGCAGACTGCCCTCATTATGAGTGTCCGTTCTGCCGCGTCACCGCTCCCAGCCATATTCAGGCCTACTGTCCTCACCGCTGTTGCTCCTCTTGTGGAGAACTTGGTCATTCTGACAACATCTGTCCCCTCCGGCGAAATTCCCTTGACGACTACGACCCCACTGATTACGAAGTCAACGAGGGAGACGAGGTAGATTGATGGTCTTGCAGGTTCTTCGACGATAGGAAGGGGGTAATGTTACGGTTCACGAGGGGGTACGCTTTTTCATTACGCTTTTTCATTCACTCGCCTTCTAGTCTCGTTCTCTTCACCGTACACAGTTGTATTCGTAATGGAGTCATCCTCCATTATACCAGATACGTTCCCGATCTCTTTCTCCTTCTGTCTCACATGGCGCCCCGCCTATATCCCTATTTAGACTTCCTTCCGTTTCCGCCGCAGTCGCCTTATTCAGACTTCACCGCCTGCGGCATAGCCTTTCTATTTATATCTTGTCATGACTCTTCATGACTCGTTCTGACTCCTAGTGACTCCTATGCTGCGCACCGAGTCATACTTTAGCTACTGCGGATGCTGCGCATCCTTTCCTTATTTA
>JBBPJO010000493.1:0-11276 GCA_038088815.1 Boletus nobilissimus | reverse complement strand
GGCTCCGAGGCGGAGTTCCGTGGGTTTCGAGGAGGAAGACATCGGAGATGGTGGTCTGGTGGGAGGAAGCGGTCCAAAGATTCGTCCGGTTAGGGCGATTGGAGTGGGAGAAGGTGGAGTGGGAACATGAGGAAGGGAGAGGGATGCGGATAGTTGATGGGAGAGGGCTAAGGTATCGTCGTCTTCCTGGGTGGATGGAAGGGTGACGTCAAGGTCTAGGGAGTTACGTTCTTCCTCTCCTTCGGTGGAGGAAGTGGAGGTTTCTGAGGGGGTAGGGTCTTCTGCAGGGAGTCCCCACAGTCGTCGTAGGCTGGGGTAGGGGTTTCGAGGAGGTTGGTTGGCTATGGTGCGGTACTACTGCGGTGGTAGCTGTGATACGGGAGTTTAGACCTTTTGTTACGACTGGCCCGGGTAGGGTCGGATGTAGCCTTGGACGGTCACAAAGGAGTCAAGGGTTCTGAGTGAGTGTGCCCTCAGTGGCGGCACGAAGTCCAATAGATCAAGGAACACTAGTCTGTGCTAGCGTGACGAAGGTTCAAGGTTTCAAGGGTTCGAGGAGTCGATCAAGTGTCGACGTGTCTAGGGTTCAAGGGGGTCAAGGAGTCGATCTAGTGTCGTCGACGAATCAAGGCTTGGAAAGCGCGGAAGAGAGATGTATTCCAAGGAGGTCTAAACTGGGAATATAAAGGTGATTCGACGAGGTTTAAATAGACAAAGGAAAGGTCTTAAGGGTAGGCATAGAACGTTATAGAAAGCGATGGAATCGGATGGAAGGAATCGCTGATGAAGCAAGTGGAGATAAGATCACGTGGTTAGGGATGAGTCAGCGATAAGAGAAAAGAAATATAGTCCCGGGCGAGGTTCGAACACGTAGCAATGGTAGTACAAAGAGGAGAAGGTAAAAAGAAAGAGTAAATCATAACATTCGGCCTCTTCGAACCCCTTGTAATGTTCTTCGGCCTTTGCAACAGTCCTGCGACTTTTCAGTCGTTCATGGACTACGTGTTCAAGGATATGGTAGCGGAAGGATGGTTAATCATCTATATGGATGATATGTTGATCCATTCCAGGGATCTTACTGAACACCACCAACGAACGAGGCGAGTTCTGGAACGGTTGCGTGACAACCGTCTCGGCCTCAAACTAGAGAAATGTACGTTCGACACATCCTCGGTTGAATTCCTAGGGATGGTCGTCCAAGAGGGTATCATTGCGATGGACCCTACCAAGCTATCGGCAATTGTCACCTGGGAACCACCTACTACAGTTCGCGCAGTCCGCTCCTTCATAGGGTTCTGCAACTTCTATCGCAAGTTTATTCCGAACTTCTTGGAAATTGCCAGGCCGATCTTGGATTTGACAAAGAAAGGGCAGCCGTGGTCCTGGACGCACGAGCAACAACAGGCCTTCGACCTCCTCTGTCGGGCCTTCACTTCAAAACCCGTACTCACAATGCCGGATACCTCCAAACCATTCTACGTCATGACAGATGCCTCTCTAACGGCTACCGGAGGCGTATTGATGCAGAAAGACACTAATGGCGATCTACACCCTTGCTGCTATATCTCCTGAATGTTCTCACCGGCAAATGAAACTATGACATCTGCACGCGCACTCGAGGAGTGGCGTCACTATCTCACCGGAACCGACCGGCCTGTAACCATCCTCACAGATCACAAGAATCTGTGCTACTTTAAGGACCCAAGGAAGCTTTCCAGGCGGCAAGCTAGATGGCTATTGACGCTACAGGACTACGACCTCCTGTTCCAACACGTACCGGGGAATAACATGGCCCCCGCAGATGCTCTCTCTCAGAAGGACGCCCTGGATACTTTGGACGATAACGCCGAAGTTACCCTACTTCCCGGGGAGCTATTTTTGAAACGAATCGACACTGACCTCCGACATGCCATCGAGCAATCTTGCTCCACCGATGGCTTCATCATCGACCAGCTCCCTCGTTCCACTATCCACGACTGGTGCTTTGACGACGGCCTGCTCTACTTCAAGGATCGGGCCTATGTGCCCGAAGCTCACCGAAACGACCTCCTCCATTCCATCCATGACTCACCTGCGGGGGGTCATGGCAGTTATTACCGGACCGTTAATCAGGTACAATGTGACTATTGGTGGCCCGGCCTGACCGCCTTTGTCCGTCGCTTCATCCAGGGCTGCGCAGTGTGCCAGGCCAACAAAGTCAACACACACCCCACCGTCCCGCCTCTCACTCCCCTCCCGGTCGCTTCCTCCCGCCCTTTCCAGTGTCAGTCGGTCGATCTCATCACGGACTTGCCACCGTCTAAGGGATTTGATTCGGTTATGGTCGTGGTCGACCATGGCCTTACAAAGGGGGTAATTTTCACCCCTACTCACAAGAGTGTGGACGCCGAGGGCGTCGCACAGCTGTTTTTCGAAAAGGTCTTTCCCCGCTTTGGACTCCATGACAAGGTTATCTTGGACCGCGGTCCGCAGTTCGCCTCGGCCTTCGCTCTAGAACTAGCGAGGCTCCTGGATTATGATCTGCTCCTCTCCTCCGCCTATCATCCACAGACCGACGGAGAGACGGAACGAGTCAACCAGGAATTGGAAACTTATCTTTGGATCTTTTGCCAAGGAGATGCCACCCGATGGTCGGACCTATTACCAATGGTGGAGTACTGCCACAACTCCTCCGTCCATTCCGTAACGGGAAAGACTCCCTTTAGTTTGATGATGGGGTATGAGCCGAGGGCTTACCCGTCTCTAGGAACGAAAACCTTCCTCCCCGCCTTAGAAAAATGCCTTGGAGACCTCAATGAGGCTCGCAAGGAAGCCACTGCCGCCCACGAAAAAGCCCAGCGCTACATGCGCAAACGCATAACCTCTAAATTCAGACCCTGGAAGGTAGGAGATAAGGTATGGCTTGAGGGCTGCAACCTGAAACTCCGCTACCCCTCTCGAAAACTTGCCCCTCGACGCGAGGGACCATTTGAAATCTCACAGGTCATATCACCTGTTTCGTACAAACTCCGCCTGCCCAAGACATGGAAAATCCATAACGCCTTCCACACATCGCTTTTGACCCCCTATCGGGAAACCGCTGAACACGGACCCAACTTCATTCCGCTTCCACTGGACATAATAGATGGGGAAGAGGAATTTGAAATCGAACAGATCCTAGCCCATCAGGGCTCCGCCCACCGACACCACTACCTCGTTTCATGGAAAGGCTATCCATCTTCCAAGAATACCTGGGAACCCAAACCCAACTTAGGACATGCTGTGGACCTCCTAGAAGAATATAAGGCCAGGGATCCCATCGCCTTTCCCCCATAATTTTAATCCTCTCCTACCCTCGAGTCAAGCCCTCGCTCCTCTATCGCTATCGTCGTTGCCATCCACTTATGTCTAACTCTCTGAATGGAACCTCCTCCGTATTCCCAGTCTGACTCCACCGTCTCCCAGACCGAACCCGCCGAATCCTTTACGCTTCTCTCCTCGAGAATCCTGCCATGGCCCAGCGCATCTCCACTTGCTCCCTTTATAGGGATAACTCCGTACTCCAATCTCTGGGCGTCATCTTTCATACATATACCACCGGACAGACACTCCACGCCCAACTCTTCCCCGATGGGATGCTCCCCGTCTATGCTGCCGCAATGGAACAGACCATCCATTCCTCCAGAGATGCTGTCCTGGATGCCCTCCATGACCACGGATTCGCCGATGTCATCATGGCAATCCCCTCCAACCTGTACATGCACGTTCTGCATCCCCTCATCAACACCCTATCCGTCAACCTTTGAGGTTACTACATGGACAACCACCCGGGCAACGCCTGGGATGGGGACACTTGGGCCCGCAACCTTCGGAACCCCATCTGGGATGATGACTCCACCATCACCCCAAACGCCTCGTCCTCAGACTCCTCCTCAACTGATGACTCCGCCACTACAGCACCGCTCCCTGTCCCTCCTCCGCCAACTCCCACAGTTGGACCATCTCGCCGATCAAGAAGTATTGATGCTGCTGGAGGAACTAGCCACGCTCCTGTTCCCGGACCCCTCTCCGCTCTCTCCCATGACAACCCAGAGGTCCTCCCTTTCCTCGCCACCATTCCCCTCCTCAGACGAGGGACACCCACTCCCGAACCCACTAACATACTCCCCGCTCGAGAACGTCCCACCACTCCGACTCCCACCCGTCGTCCTCGTCAACTCAATCGACGTGGCAAGGGAATTTCATTCGGACTCCCCAGTTCCGCAGCCCAAGCTGTGGGGCAACGTTCTCAGGGAAATAGAGGGAAATCGAGACAGGCAACTCTGTTCCCCACCTCCAGTCGCATTAACAAGGACTTTACGGCTTCGCCCTTGCCGGCGCCAGGATCAAGCTCCCGTCCCATCGACGTAGACTTGCTCCCCTCCTTACCTCCTACCCCCTCTCGTCCCACTCGCCCCGTCTTAGGACGTTGTTTCTCATGTAATCAACGAGGACACCTTCGCGCAGACTGCCCTCACTATGAGTGTCCATTCTGTCGTGTCACTGCCCCCGGCCACATCCAGGCTTACTGTCCCCGCCGTCGTTGCTCCTCTTGCGGTGAACTTGGTCACTCCGACGACATCTGTCCCCTCCGGCGCAACCCCCTTGACGACTACGACCCCACCGACTATGAGGTCAACGAAGGGGAGGAAGTAGACTAATGGTCTCGTGGGTGCTTCGATGATAGAAAGGGGGTAATGTTACAGTTTACGAGGGGGTACTTCTTTTCACTACACTTTTCCGTTTACTCACTTTCTAGTCTCATTCACTTCACCATACATGGTTGTATTCATAATGCAGTCGTCCTCCATTATACCAGATACGTTTCCCGATCTCCCTTCTTATTTGACTCACATGGCGCCCCGCCTCTACTATATTTAGACTCTCTTCCCGTTCCGCCGCAGTCGCCTTATTCAGACTTCACCGCCTGCGGCATAGCCTTCTTTATTTATAGCTCGTCATGACTCGTTCTGACTTGTCATGACTCTTTATGACTCATATGCTACGCATCGAGTCATATTCCAGTTACTGCGGATGCTGCGCATCCTTTCCTTATTTAGAAGGGGCCTACCATATATAAGGGCGCTCTCTCGCCCTCCTGTAATTCCCTAAGCTAGTTCTACACAATATCAGTGTAGTTTCTAGTGACCACCGAGTCTAGCGAGATTCCTAGATAGGTGAGACCAGCTTAGGCTTTGTGTCATCTCGAAGCTCGGCATCGCTCCTCGAGGATTCCTCTACTCGTCACTCGCTCTCTCTTCTCTACGCGCGAACTCTTCTTTGTATCGCAGCACGCTACGTCACCACTACGCTGTGCATTACAATAACTCATACTGACTCTTATGCTGTGCGTTGAGTCATACATTTGTGACTCACTACAACTAGAAGTGCTGCACACCATTTCCTTATTCAGAAGGGGCCTACTGTATATAAGGGCACTCTCTCACCCTCCTGTAATTTTCCCTTAAGCTAGTTCTATGCAATATCAGCGTCATTTCTAGTGACCACCGAGTTCAGTGAGCACTTAGTTCATACCTGAATAGGTGAGACCGCTTAGGCTTCACATCATCTCAAAGCTTGGCACTCGGACTACATACTTCACTTGTACCCTCGCTCTCTTTTTCCGTCCTCATTCAAGCTTAGTATCTTAGTATTGCAGCATGATACGCTGTGCGTTACAAATGGTAGCAGTAATCATTTGCTGCCAAGTCCAGGCACACTTCTCACTCCAGATGGTCAAAACCTGAGTGGTCATTTATTGTCTCAAGGAAAGCATCACCTTGAGGATGTGGCCAAGGCTGACGCTCAACCATCGTTGTCTTGGTTACCATCCAGCCAATTTAGTGATTCTGGCTTGTCATTTGAGGTATTTACTTTTTGTTCTTTGTCACCATTGATAAGTTTCTCATCACCAATGCAGCAATACAGTGTCAACTCGGTATATGGCCTCACCAGCCAATTAGATGGTTCTCGCTACAGTTCTTTACAAATTTGATGCTGCTGGTCAGAACGGTGCTATGGCCAATGGGTCGAGTGGCTCAACTGCACCTTACCACCACAATGGGTCCCGTTATGGTCTTGGTCTTGGACAGGGTGGCATACCTGACGGTAATATGAATGGTTTACATGGCCCCAAGCACAAACATGGTGACATGGACCGTAAATCCCAAGCCTCTTCAACCCTTGAAACTCAATTCAAATTTTTTTTTCTAGTCAACCAGTTTGCCGGTACCTGTATCAAAGACCTGCAAGGTGAAATTCCAGCATTGTGCAAGGATCAACATGGCTGCCGGTACCTTCAAAAGAAGCTCAAGGAAGGTGTTCCGAGCATTGTGACATGATCTTCCGTGAAACCTTCAGACACTTTGCCAATCTGATGACAGGTGGGCGCTAGCGTCATCTTATGTTGAGTGTTGTGATACTGATCTTGCAAAGATCCATTTGGTAATTACCTGTGCCAAAAGCTCTTGGAATACTCCACCGACGAACAGCGAAATGTCATCTGCAAATCAATTGTGCAGGACTTGGTCAATATATCACTCGACATGCATGGTACTCGTGCTGTACAAAAAATGATTGACTTTCTGTCCACTAGACGACAGGCAAGTCTGACTCACTCCATTTCTTCTCTTCTAGACTTATGGGAGAGCATAGGCTGATCAGAGATACAATGTGCAGATACACTCTATTATCATTGTGCTCAGCCTCCATGTTGTTGTGCTCATCAAGGACCTCAATGGGAATCATGTCATCCAGAAATGTCTCAACAAAGTTCCCCCTGAAGACAACCAGGTATGTGTGACACATTGTTTTGGTATTTTGATGCTTACATCCATTCCTTGCAGTTTATCTACAATGCTGTCACTGTGAATTGTGTTGAAGTTGCGACTCACCGTCACGGATGCTGTGTGCTACAACAATGGATTAATCATGCTTCCGATCACCAACATGTCCAACTTGTGAATGAGATCACCTATAACACTCTCACCTTGGTCCAGGACCCATACAGAAACTATGTGAGCATCATGACACATCCATAACTATGGCGTGAGGATGTTAACTTTTCATTGTCTACTAGGTCGTACAGTATATTCTTGACCTGAACGACAATTGTTTCAGTGATGGTGTCATTTGTCAATTTGCAGGGAATGTGTGCACTCTTTCAGTTCAGAAATTTAGCTCCAATGTCATTGAAAAGGTTGGTGATCTTGCCGTGTTGTAAATGGCAGACCGGTCATGCCCCCCTGCCATACAGTGCATCCACGTGGCTGAACATAGCACTAGAAAAATGCTCATCAAAGAATTGCTTAATTGCTCACACTTGGAGAAGTTGTTGCATGACTTGTATGGCAACTATTGCATTCAAGTCAGTGTTCATACCCATTGGATATACTGCTTACTTATGATGTCCAGACTGCACTTGACTATGTGGTGCCTACCCAGCATGCCCTTCTTGTTGAGGGCATTCACCCAGTTCTTCCACTCATTCGCAATACTCCCTATGGCAAACATATTCAAAACAAACTACAACAGTGGATACCATGGACATCAAATGGACATTCTATGCAATCAAGTAAGCTTGCGAACGGATTGCCAGAACCGGGCCTTCATGATGATTGCGCCCTAAGCCCTACGAACTCCACGCTGACCCGGTCGGCGTTTCTTTCATAGCTCTTCCGCTCCCCCCAGTCATGTATAAGCCTGGTTCTTCCACTCATTCGCAATACTCCCTACAGCAAATGTATTCAAAACAAACTACAATGCGAACAGGTAGACAACTACAACAGTGGATACCATGGACATCAAATGATCAACATGAACCTCAATGGTCAAGCTCTCGGCTTAGCTCATGGCCCTGCTGCTGGGCGGCACCTACCACAGAGTATCCACCCCAATGGCTCGATTGCAGACATCTACACATCTCAGGCTAGCTTGTATGGAATGTAAGGGCAAGGGTCTTATTGGACCGTCGCATTTGGCACCTCAGCTGCACGGCTTGCGAGCACGTTCCATTGATGGATATGTTTTACAAAACCACTCGCCTCATAATGCCAGTTTGACACCCCCACATACCCACACTGGTAGTTACTCTGGAGTGTCGGCATACATTAATGTGAGCTTTGGCAACATTGGTCTTGCTGGATCATTGAGCGCCTTGACTATCAGCCTGTTAATGCCCTATTTCTATGCATATTCTAATTCACTTGAGCTTGGTGCCCGCCGATACCTCCATGTTACTTGTTGCTTGCCTCATCTCATCTTCCCAGAGTGCCCTTTCAATCTATGGGCAATGGCCGACTTTTTGATCATATCACATTTGTACTTTGGTCTGGCATACACAATTACAACCCATGGCTATTACTTGGTCTCTTCATAGTCGTGTGCACCCATCTGACAACATCAAATGTCTGCATGTTACGGTCGATGATGGAAATTGTCATAAGAAAAATGCACAAGACTGAAAATTGTATATTTTGGGTTAATCTGCCATACTGTTGGACCATCAGCCTGAGATCCACTGTGACACATGCCAATACTACTGTAGGCAACACGGGACTGTGGGAACTGAACTCTGTAGGAGCTGTGCTACTTGACAGGAAATAATTTAATTGTAATGTTGCTGTGCAGTAAGCCAAGTGGCTGTGGATTACTATATGTCACACTGTGACTGGCAAAGAGGCTGTGTCACTGAGCCAAAATCAGGGATTTGCTGATGGATGCCATTGATGTGGAAATGGTTATGGAGGAAGAATCAAACACCAGGCACAGTGTGGTGCATTTAACTACTTAGGTGAGCCTTCGATTGCTGTGCCTGTAACATGCCATTCACATGCAGTGTTAACATCAGACAATGATAATGGCCACCACCAACAATCAGCCAATCAAAAAAGTCAAGAGCGAACCAACCAGCATTGATGCCAGTGAACAGACGAAGAACGTGCTTGTCACCCCCCATCTCAATTACAGCATTATCATTGAACCAGACTGGTTCAAAAAAGACCAGTGGCAGGATGGCTGGAAAAATAAGATTCTTCCCACTCTCTGTCTCTGGGCTGGCACCCAAACTAACATATGGTCAAGCCCCAAAGTCAGGGTAGCCAGCGTGCTCTTACACATAATCCCTGTCGTCTTTCCTGACCTGGGACTCTTTGCTATCAAGCTCACACTGGCAAACAAGTGTGTCGGAGCGGTGCGTCCCTCATCCATGTCACTATTGTTGCTGATTCCCTTTGATAGGCTTATCAACATCTTTGTAACTGGCAACATGGTGTGGGCTCAGCAGGGCTCACACTGTGTACAAGCTTTTTTATGTCCTCGTTGAAGGAACAGATCACGGAAGAAGTCGCGGAATTCCTCAAGGACAACAGTTACCTCTATGAAGATCTTGCCTCACATGAATTGCAGAAAGCTTTCCATGGCAACTTCGTCATCAATTTACTTGTGATGACATATCTCCCCAATGTCAAAGGTCATGTCCATGTCGAGGAGCTCAATATGCATGCACTCACGTTCTGTAGCATAAAGGAAATATTAGGTCATTGCTGTGCAGTGGTATTTTCCCTCTAAACTTAATGTTTCTCGATGCTCACTCAATATTTCAAACAGATAAAGCATGGTTTACAGCTCATCAATACTGTCGGATTAGAGGGCCTTGCAAAGGGCAAACCGACACCGCACCCTCCCACCTCGTTCAACAAACAAGCGGGAAAGGTCACAACAGGCAAAAACTCTTTTTTGGACCAAAATTGAGGAGATGCCACACAAGGAATTACTTGTGCAGCAGAATGTCACTCTGATGCCCAGCTCCATGACATTCTCTGCAAAGTACAACAGGTCACATGTGAGTTGGCACAGGCTGGTGACAAGCAGATGGACAATGATTGTTTCAAGGATGAATATGCTCGTATTTGTACGTTGCCTTGTCGTTTTGCTGAGTATACTAACATGGATTATTTAGGACAATTCTTGCTGGTCCAACCACTGCCACTACAGTGCTGCAGGTCTTGTTTCCATGTCACTGTTCGAGTTTTCTGCCCCATCGCTTCATTACCACATACCCTCTACTGCTTCAATCCCCACACCAATATTGATACCACACCCAACAGACCTTTGATGCTGTTGTCGTCTTGTTATGTTCTCTCTATCAAAGTCATTTTTGTTGCTTGCTCGGGTTGCTCCATTGGCTAATATTTCTTTCATTTTTCTACCACTTTCGTGCTAAGTTACTGTACTAGCACTGTTCCTTGTTTTGCTCCAATTTTGGAATATAATGTTTGGTTTCACTCACCCAAGCTGGAAAGCACCCAAGCTCTAAAGCTCTAAAGTGGGAAAGCCAAAGGAGACATGAAGTCACAGACCTACTGAAAGTGTGAAAGTGCAAAAGCTATTGGGCCATAAAGTGCAAAAGTGTGTGCAAAGTAAACTTCAAAGATTCCAGACCTACTTTGAAAGTTAGATTTTACTTTACATGCATGAGGATGAAAGTGGCTGTAAAGTGGCTGTAGGATTTGCTGATGAATATGGGGAGATCTCACCCAAGACCATTCATAACTGGTGTGTTCACAGGGTGTTGGTTGATGAAATCAAAGCTTCATTCTACAAGCTTCCAGAGCGTGCAAGGGGTGCCTACTTTCACTGGTTCTTGGAGAACGAACACATCATTGCACTGGCAGGGCAGCCCCTACCTGAGAAAGTGTTGCACAATCATAATGATGCCATGATGGTATGCACTTGGAGATTCACGGGAGGGAGATTCCGTGGAAATGATAAGGGCAGCGATCAATCACATACCCACTGAAGAACAAAAGTGCCACGCGCTGTATGCGCTTCTCTTATCCAAGTGGCACCCATCTCCATATCTCAACCTCTAGGTCGATTTGGGTTTGCATCATGCACATTGCAGGAAGAGAAAATGGTGTTGGGCATGTAGAAAATGGGATAGAGAATAATGGAAGACAATCTGTAATGCACAGCGTAGTAATGACGTAGCGTGCTGCGATACGAAGCAGAGTTCACGCGTAAAGAAGAGAGAGCGAGTGACGAGTAGAGAAATCCTCGAGGAACGATGCTGAGCTTCGAGATGACACAAAGCCTAAGCTGGTCTCACCTATCTAGGAATCTCGCTAGACTCGGTGGTCACTAGAAACTACACTGATATTGCGTAGAACTAGCTTAGGGAAAATTACAGGAGGGCGAGAGAGTGCCCTTATATACGGTAGACCCCTTCTAAATAAAGAAAGGATGCGCAGCATCCGCAG
>JBBPJO010000492.1:0-11301 GCA_038088815.1 Boletus nobilissimus | reverse complement strand
TTACCCTCTTTTTCGGGGGTAAAACCTTTGCTCCCAAATGTATTCTCGACGGCGTCCATATTCAAGACTACCTTCAGTCTCATTTCATACAGGCCTTTGGGGTACTCGCAGATCGGATTCGTGATGCGGGCGGACTGTTGGATGACGTCGTCATTGGCTGGGACAGCATGAACGAACCATTCGAGGGGTTCATTGGGTACGAGGATCTGAGTGCGTATCCTACCAAGCAAGGGGCGGCGCTGAAGAAAGGGACTGTACCGAATCCGCTGCAGTCCTTCAAACTCGGCATGGGTGTCGCGCAGACGTTGGATAATTATACCTTTGGTTCGTTTGGATCAAAGCGCAGTGGGACTGTCACGGTCGATCCAAAAGGTGTTCGGGTATGGGCTGATCCCAGTACTGAACCAAATGGTGTCCATCCCAAATGGGGCTGGAAACGATCAAGTGAATGGACGCTTGGGACGTGTATATGGGCTCTCCACGACGTATGGGATATCGACAGCGGTTCGCTGCTACAACCCAATTATTTTTGTTATTACCCTCCCCCTTCCGTGTCTAGTGCCGACCCCGTGCCAGTA
This sequence comes from Boletus nobilissimus, assembly GCA_038088815.1. Taxonomy (NCBI): domain Eukaryota; kingdom Fungi; phylum Basidiomycota; class Agaricomycetes; order Boletales; family Boletaceae; genus Boletus; species Boletus nobilissimus. The sequence continues at coordinate 10,723 of JBBPJO010000492.1, read as the reverse complement.
CACTTTCACGAAGAATTCTTGCTGCCTCACTTAACGGAATACGTTACCCGCATCCGTGCTGCCCACCCAAGCGCCATCGCATTCATTCAAGCCCCGGTCTTTGCCATTCCCCCCAAGATTCCAGAATCGTTGCTTAAAGGACGTGGCTGCCACTCGACACACTATTACGACGGTCTCACTCTCGTCACGTGTCATTGGCACTTATTTAACGCAGACGCGCTAGGCATCATCAGGGGCAAGTATAGCAGTCCAGTTTTTGCCGCAAAGTTCGGGGAATGGGCGATTCGCGCGAGCATTCAGAGCCAACTCGGAATTTTGAAATCGGATGGTGCCCAACTTGGTGCAGATGCGCCGAATCCCCGCAGGTATCCGACCATCGTTGGCGAAATCGGGGTCCCGATAGACATGGATGACAAGAAGGCATACGATAAGACACGCAAAGGTTATAGGGATTATTCAGCCCAAGAGCATGCGCTGGACGCAAGCCTGAACGCGACGGACGGACCGAACGCGCTGAACTATACGGTGTGGACGTATTGTCCGGATAACAGCCATATGTGGGGAGATGGTTGGAACAACGAGGATTTGAGTCTGTGGAGCGAGGACGACGTGCAAAGAAGAGTGGGTGACCACGCTGCAGCTGCTGGATCGCTGGAGTCGGCACGCACGTCAAGTGTGTCGTTGGCGACACTTCCTGTCCCTTCGTCACCCTATGCGAACACGCGGTCGCCTTATGATGCCAAACCGATGCTACTGCATGAGCTATTGGCCTTCTTGCGGGACGGTGCGCGTGCGATACGCGCCTTTTGTCGGCCGTATCCTGTCAGGGTGGTTGGTACGCCCGCGGATATTCAGTTCAACATCGGGAAGGCGTCTTTGAAGGTCAAGATTCGCGTCACACCCGCCGATGCACCACAAACAAGGAGGGTGACGGAGGAAGAAGGGGACGGTATGAGCAAGGGCAGAGAGGGCGAGAGCATGCTCCCGACAGAGATTTTCATCCCGTTGGTGCATTTTGCGTCGGACGACTGTGTCGAACGGTCTATCGGGGTTCGGGACCGTGACCCAGAAGACTCGGAAGCAGGGAGTGGATCGTCGGCCACGTTGCCTGTCACGACGTCGAAATCGGTTCGCAAGGGAGAAACGATAGAGACTGATGGGTATGCGTTACAGGTCAAGGTGTCAGAGGGAAGAGTGGAGATGGATGAGAGCGAGCAAATGTTGCGGTGGTTTTATGACGTGCCTGTCAGTGGCGAGAGAGAGGTGACGATCGAAGTGGTAAGGGTGGGCGGGGCGATCGATTGGACAAGGTTCACCCCAAGGGCCAAACGTGGTAGGGTGCGGTGGGTGGAGAGGTTATGTGGAGAGGGATGTTTGGTCATGTAAATGATCATGATCCATTCCTTGGTGAGAAGAGGTATCGTATTTAATGAATATTGGTACACGAGGACGTTAAGCCTCCCATGTAGCATACTTGGTTGCAGAAAGTCTAAAAGTTAATGTGTACATGCATAGTTCGTGGATTTGAGAATGAACTTACCAGTCATGACTTGGATGACGATGATGGATCAGCGCTCGGCTGCTGCGGGTCGGTGGTACGCAGGGACTTCAACGGCGTTCCTTCCCAAACTGATGCATCCCCCTCACTCACCCCGGCCCAAACCAACCGTTCAACGACTTTCTCCAATGCCTCCCTCCTTTTTCGTTCCCTCTCCACCTCCTCTCTCGTCCTCTCTAGTGCATCCTCTACCTCCACTTTACCCTCTTGCAACATCTCGACGGCACTCAAAAGCCCTTCAAGCTTCTCGTCGACATCATCACGGCGCTTGGATTGTTTTGACGAAGACCGGTACGATTCTCCCAGAATCAAAAGTGCAGCGACGGCAAAGAGAAAGGATTCAGCGAGCGTATTGGCGCCGTTTTCTATCGCTCTGCGCGGGCGCACGTGTTTGGTACAAGCGCGTCAACCAACGCGACGAACGACAAGGGCATGACGTACTTGGTCTCAGACAAGGGTCGGATGTTGTGACGCGCGGGTTCACCGAGGATGTTGGTCCGTAGGGATATTTCGGCCGTGTGCATTTTTTGAGCGAGGGAGACACAAATGTTGCGAAATGTCTCGTGTCTGCGTGCGTGCGCGTGGTGTACACGAGGATGGTGGTGGTACGGCGTCATTCAAGGTGTCCGGGGGAGGAAGGGTGAACAAGAGACGAGTAGGACGTACTGTTTCGCTTGGTTTTTGAGTTGGGTAGAGATGGGTTTGGCGACGGTCTGCGTGGTGTCGGACGGTTGGTCAGTAAAACAGAGAAAATGTGTGTCGGATGGGAGATAAACTTGCACGGATGACTAGGGTAGCGAGTTTAACGGTGGCCATGTGGAGAAGAACGAGGAACGAGGACAACAACTTGAAGGTGTGCGTAGAGGTGGCCGGGGCGTCCCGGCCCGGGGTGTTTCCGGTTCCGTCGTGGTAGCAAGATCAATTTGTGTTTTTTTTGGTACCTTGCTTTGTCCACACTTTGACGTTTTCGCAAGTGTAGTTCCTACTACTACGACTTACCACCGTACTCGCAGCCCATGACCACGGATGGTGCCCGAAGGTACACGCGCGGTTGAAATACCTTCATCTCCGTCCTAGCAAACTCGGTGACTAGTAGGGGTTCTTATTTCCTCCTTTGTCGACCGTTCACGCAGGCTCCTAACTCACCCATCAGGCATATCGTCGAAATAGCGTTCTATCATTGTATAACGGCTTCCTCGATGCGATCCCTCTAACATCCTTAGCCCCGTGTTACTCTCCGTGTGAGAGATCGATCTAACGCGCATGTTCTTACGTGGAGCACAAAAAGAAGGCAGGCATGACGCGAACGAACGTGCAGGTGGAGAGATGGCCGCGTGACACGCTGCTCCTCTACATATAGTATTCAACAGAAATTTCCGCGAACGTCCCGCCGGTGCTTTTGCCTATCGGGACACACATCCAGCTACACTTGCGCGATCGGGTAGGTCATATCTTTTTTTTTCTATTCCAAGCGTTGTCGCCGATGGATGGCTACTCTCGCCGAGTACTTACTCGACCTGGGCTCGGACATTGATCCGTAAAACTATGTATGGTGTCATTCACGACTGATCCTGGACATACTATAGCACTCGAGCCTCGGATTGCTACATCTGCTTCGTACATTATACCGGTAGGTTGGCATTTTTACTTCATTATGCTAAACGGGATATGGAATGTTCACAAAGGACATGTGTATTCCCCTTCTTGGATTGGAGTTGTTGGCATGACAAATGCACCTCTGATGCAGTGCTTTGCGGTGCGTGATCCCAAAGAAGTTACCTTCCACTGGCCTCGCATTTCGGGAACCGACAGTGCCGCTGAACAGTCGTCACCTAAAGGCTCAATCGAGGCGGAGAACAATAACGATGGCTAGCCGATTCCGGCGTGTCAAAATTTGAATGAGCGTGCACATCGTCGAAACGGAAATGAACGCCTCGTTGTCAAGGTTCCCACCCTACTACGATTTGGTACCCTGCAACGTTTTTCTGCCCGACATGTCCGGGTATCACACCTGTCGAGATATATGGCATTCTATTTGGATGTCCTTGACCCGTCCACGGCCGTGTGTGGCAAGGTGGAGCCCATCGTCCGTCGCTCAGGAGGATATGTATTTACATCCACTTGATCCCTGATCATCGAGGTATGATCATGGCTTCCTGAACGGCGGCCGGATGCCATTCGGCGTGGAATGGCAACTGCACGGATATCATAATCTCCCAAGGCATGGAAGATCTCCAGTCATGTTACCCAACCCATGCATTAAGGGGTTTCATAACATGTCTGGTGACCGCGTTTTGCCAGGCTCCGTCGTCAGTGTTATATCGAAGCTTCTCAGTGTATTGATCTGTTAATTGACAGTGCAACACGCGGGGGCCTTGTTGGCTGCGCATCGCGGGGACCTATGTATCGCTATATCGAGCAGAAGAGGACAGCAACTCGCCATGTTGCGTAAGGCATCGCTGAACTTGAACTTTGGGAGACGAGAAGTAACTTCAATCACATTCGACCTTTTGGATCCCCTTCCTATGTATGCTTTAAAACCCTCTGGGACCACCCTCTTGTCCCTCACGCCCACTCCCTCCAACTTGTGGAACCGATTAGAAGACCATTGGCCATAGAAAACGACCTTGAGCCCCGTCGTTAAGCAATGTACTGCAACCACTTCCAGCAGCATGAAGTACCAGTTTATGCATTGTAAGTCGCCGTGTTCTTGCCTTGAAAATGGATGGAACAGACGCATTCCTCTTCCTCAGTGACCAGTGGCTTGCTCAGCTCTTGGCTGACATTCCCGAATTCCTACCCACCCAAATCGGCATCCCATCAGTACTGCCACCACCGCCACCATCCAACACCACGTCTGCCCCTGCCCCTCCAGTTCATCACGCCCCCGACGCTCACCTTACGTGTCAATGGGTCACGGCGCATGACTTCTCTTTCATTTGTGGTGCGCCCCTCTCCCAGGACCCTAAACACGCTTGCGCCCATTTTCGACATGTCCACGAGGTCCGCGGCAACGAAAAAGTCATCGTCTCTTGTCACTGGCGTGATTGCCAAGTCCTGCCGATGCAACGAGGGAGCTTGATACGGCACATGTTGTCCGTACACTTGGGATTATTGAGGTGGCAGTGTAACGTCTGCGGGAAGTCGTTTTCGAGAAAGGGGACGGGGCATGCGTGCGTTGCCCCGACAGAGGGGGGGTGAATAAGCCTCTATGCCGCTTCTTATTTCCCTCGCTCTCCTTTGCTGTCTTCTTTTTCTCCTTCGTTTTTGTTGATTTGTTGTTGCTTGGCTTTGATCTTGGGGATGCCGTAGGGAACGAACAAAAGAAGAATTCAAAGCTATGAGATATCCATGTAGTATCTAATATTGTCGCAGCGTCAGGACTCAAACCGACTCTTTTAGCGACATCGGTCCCGTTAGTGTCCCTTTCCCCCCTTTTTCAAGCGGGTACCTTTGTCATGATGTAAACGCCCCCCGCCTCCACATTGCCCAAGTCTTCGGAGAGTGCCGACCATATCCCCCTAAAATAGGTCAGACTGGAGAAAGGCCCCGAAATATTCAAGGTACAAAGTTACAGCTGACAGTGCAAACCTATTGCGCTTCCGGATCCAGCCGTGGTCGTGGACACATTCCGCTGCGAGCGGGAATTCTCGGTCGTGAAGTCAGGTTGTATGAAGCCCAATGTAACACTATTAGGGTCAAAGCTTCATCAGTAGATCAAATGTACCTCTATGATGTATCGTTCTGCTTCCGATCCGTTGGGCCACGAACAGACGCGACTCGGACAAAGGCACTGGTGTGAATGGCACTGGCACAAACGAAGTGCCAAGAGGAAGCGACGTGTCCAAGGATGGGCAGTACGTGGCACCCGAGGGAGGAAGGAGGGACCAATCCCTTGGTTGTTCCATTGCCAACCGAAGTAAATCCATATAAGATTGTTGAAGACGATTGATGATCTCTAATGAACATCGATCTCAGAAAAAAGGAATCACCCGACCATAGTCCACCTTAATATTGCGGACAATCACTGTACAACGTCTCGCTTGCAAGCACGATGTTGAGAAATACATGAAGAGCCAAGCATCACTGGCTGGGTCCACCGAGTCGGGACCATCCAAATCCCTCCTCCGTTAAGTTGCCGTGCCACTTCGGCACCCGTCCAGGCATCGCCCTGCTGGTATCCCAATCCTGGTGGTCCGGCGTCGATCACGGAAACGGCAAGCAACTTTGAAAATGTTACCATCCGATGATCGGAATCGACCGTCACGGCACTCGACTCGGTGGTGCAAACCTAGGGCGTAGCCGCATCGGCTTTCAGTGAATCCTGGGACCTCGTTACTTGGTACCCACCACTAGCAGGTTGCGACACACAGGGCATGGATTTCGAACATGTGGTAGGAGGCGAAAATCGGCAATCATGTTGACATGGTGACATAAGCAACCTAATACAGCTACTCCGTTTGTTTGCACTTTTTGTCCTGCCGCGTCAAGACACGACACGCCATAAAAACAGACCACAGTCACGACCCGCCATCACCTATGCCAGAGGGATCAACACTTAACGTGTCGTGCGGTTCGGGTCGTCCCAGGCTCGCACCCCTCAGTTTACGCTAGTATCGTTTCCAGCCCCGGATGCCAGCGAGGGTGGAACGATATTTTCCTATGTCGAGGGGTGAGAAAAACATTGGAATTCTAAGACCCGACTCACATATACATATGCCGTCGTATGCACTTCACGGAGACATCGATGCGACTTTGACCTTCGTGTCAATGTCTTCCCACACGTGGAACAATCCCATCTCATCAAATTTAGATGGATTTCCATGACGTGCCGAAGCACGCACCCCCGCCGCATCGGTCGGACGCGGCAGTTCTGCCACTGGCAGGACACTATGTCGCTTGCGTCTCCAACGCCGAGTGCATGTTCCTTGCGGAGATGCGCAAACGCAAGTCTGCGATTCGTGGGGATCGTCTTACCACAGTCAACATCGTGGTCGATTGCCCAGCGGCAGGTTTGGCCTTCCGCGGGGAGGTCGAGCAGCAGCGGCGCGAGGAATTCGGAGCTAAGGCTGAGTCAGCATCTCGAGAGTGAGGTTAGGCTAAATACATACAGCAAGTCTTGGTCAGTTCTCTGCAGGTTGGTCGTCATGAGTACTTATGATGGGGTCTACACATTGGGGGTAGGATGCGATTTATAGGCATGGACGGCAAGAGTCGCATCTGTGGTCATGCACAACAGGACCCTTTGGTGACCATTCTCTTCCGACCCAAGGTGCCCAGGTACGAGGCCCATGAGGCGGACTCAGACGCGGTAACACGGAACACGGGGTCAGATCGAGTCCAGTCCTCCGGCCTCAGCGCTCAACGCTCATGTACACCATGATCACGACATCTTCGGACGGCATGGTATTTATATAAAGTTCTTCTTTTACAGTGAAATCTGACGAAAATAAATCCTTGGCAGCCACTGTTTTGATCCACCTGTCTGAAACGTTTCTGACCCGATGCGTTTAAAACCCAGATAAATCTTGATCGTGACGGACCTTCCGGTTGGTAGGACCCACATTTTCCCCGAAATTGTCAGGGTCAGGGTCGTCTCCGCGTCACTGGGTTTGTGTGACCCAGGTTATGACATCGAAGGGATTGGCTTGTGCACTGATGTTCAAATCAAAAACTCTCACACGTTTGCAGCTAGAACAAGCGTCAGAAACGTTCTCAGCTACCGTTTTCTCTTGAGTGTAGGGTCAGGTAACCCCCCTTTTACGCGCCGACCAAACCAATAATCAGAGCCCACCAATTGTGCCAAAGATTCGTCAAAAAACTTACGTGACTAAACTGTTCCACTGATGACAAGAACGGGAACGTGTGGGAACGGTGAGGAGTCAGCATCGATAACAAGGAGCAAAAATTCATTGCGGCAGACGGGTTTCGATCATGCTACCTCGAGGCACTACGCACAATGGTGCTGGCAAAAGACTCCTTGAAGGAAGGCGAATGCATGGCCATAATGTACGTACTATGACACGTTCATTGGTGATCGATGACTCCTGTGGTGTGGAACACACGCCAGTGGCGGAGGCGGGATAATGAAAATACAAGTCGTGAGGTAAGCCGCCCCGCCGCAACCGCACGCGGACAAATTTCCCTTCTCTGGCAACTATGTGGTGTGCATTCCGCGAACCAACACCTGTTCGCGGAATAATCCAATTGAACCTAAGATGGGCCAGTCACACGCAATCCGTTAATAATCGGACTTGATCAAATGGCTGTACCAATTTTCAATTTCGTGTGCTGACGGTAATGGGGGTCCATAACCGCAAAAACATGCAGTAACACAATCGGTGGAGCTGAGTGCCTCCCGCTAGCCCACAGTACAGCGACACCCCGTTGTCGGATGGAAGTATGATCGGGAGATGCTGGAGCCTACGTAGCGAGTAGGGCGGATACGAAACTTCATAACTTTCTTGTTAATCGACGGACAGAACACTTTTCGGTCTAATATCGCTGACAGACAAGTACCGGTGCAACAAGGCTCATGACCGTGGCGGACCATGAAGAAGACGGCTGCTGCTACTTGATTCAATCATAATTTACTGTAAGGCTGGCGAAACGGGTGAATCATCAAAGATACAAACATAATAGCCAACAAGCACAACAGACAAGCTCCGACCTTCCTCTTTCGCAGCCCCACAGAAGGCCAGAGCAGAGCGGAATCGAGAACGAAGCAGTTCTGTGAGGCCCTAGAAAGAACAAAGGGGGGTATCAGATGCGGTACTGGTCTAGTCCGCTCACACCCTGCATCTCGGCGACGGAGCACTCCATCATTTACAACTGCTCCATGATGGAATGTGCGAGTGTGGTGTACGACAACCACGATCCATCATCAACAGCCCTTGTGGTGGGCTGTGATGCCAGAGTATGATAGGTGACATTGTGATCAGATTAAGAACTCCTCATGATACACGCTGCTAAACCCGTGCAACCTGGCAGCTTTTCATCTATGTTAATCCAAGAAGAGTAGCAAGATTGATCCATTCTCACATACGATCTAATATGGTTGGTTTATTTCACCTTGTCTACAAAGGGTCTGATGGGCCCTCGTATACGAGCCTTGAGTCGCGATCAGAGTAAGGAAGCTGGGCTAGTCGCCGAGTGTCGTGTATTCAATAAACTGGACGACACGAGTCAGTGGATATTATTGTGCACATGATTGAGAACGTAAACCTGGTTCATCTTTACCACCTGCCAATGGTCATTGATATCGAAACCGCGGGCCCACCATCCACACCCACTTCTGTCTTTAGTGTGCACGGAACGCCAGGACGAAGAACACGGCCTGATGACCAGCCGTCAATAATGTTCAGCTTCTGCGCTTGCCGCGGGCACTGGAGCAAGAAAAAGATGATGGAGAAAAAAAGAGAAGAGTAGTTTTCCATTCCATATACTGTGACGTTGCGCAGGTATGTAACTCCGACGATGACACTACCCTGCTCGGTTAGTAGCCCTCAGGGGGTGGCAATAGTGTGCTTCAGAACGAAGGCGAGGCGGCCAATGCAATACATCACGTAACTTGCGATGGAACCTCGGCAGGGTCGGTATAATTTCCGATTGGCTTGTCCTTCACAGATAAGAGTGAAGGACTTACAACCTGAGGGCCCAACATGATGCGATGCAAGTCGAACAAACCCGAAACTCCTCAGTATACTGATCCGATCAGAGGAACCTCTCGGCTACGTGGACGGACATTGAAATGTAACTTCTATAACATGTGGAAACATGCGTACCTTCACCAAGGGCATGCCGTCCCAATAACGACGGCGTCGTGTCATGCTGTAGATGGATACCGGATGCACAGGTCCTCCAAATCATTCCTTATTATTGTGGCTTGTGCAACCAGGGTGTTCGCCTGCATACATCCTCACACTCAATCAATCAATTGTGAACCAGGATAGCATCCATAAGGCTTACTGCAACGACTGGCATCGAATCGCAGAAATCGGCCGCCGCACACTTACAATGAATTCCATGATCATGTCCTGCTCCCGTGCCATCAAAGTCAAAGGCGCGGCACGGCACCTACAATTCATCACCTGGCACCGGTGTACAAGTCCGTGAGACCGTTGTGGGTACTGGGGAGAGTCAACGACTCCATCTGAAGCGCTGTCGATCGTATTCCTGAGCCTCGTCTACAGAATAGCAGCGGAGATGTCATACTTACTTTAGCAGTCGATATGGTTGTTGATCGAGGCACGTGGTGTATGCAGTCCTTAGTCGACCTCTTTGAATCCCACCCGGCCATTTTCTTAGTATAAAACCGAGAGTCCGAGGCTGTAACTACCAACCTCTGGAGAGTTCTGCGAGGACTGTTGCAAGCATTGCATGGCTATTTCAGCCAACTGATGCTTTTTGAGCAAAGTCAGGCTTACTGGAAGACGAAGAATTTTGTCGTGCCCGGCGGCAAGGGTGGACTTTCCGTGAAAGAGATCAGCCCGTAGGACAGGCGCTTACTATAGTTACCTTGCTTGACAAGGTTTCTCCAACCTCATAATCGTGGGATAACTTACCGGGGAAAGTCTTTCCTTATTTGTAATCGTGGGTTAACTCACCGGCGAAAATGTTCCTTTTTTGTAACTCACCAATAACTCACCGGAGAAACTCTTCCCTCTTTTGTGTCAACATTACCGGCCTTTGTTTTATCTAGTTAGCTAGCAATTATGTGCAAGCAAGGTTTTTTCCGACGCAAGTCGGCATTCCCAAGTAACACATGTTGGTACAGAAAATTCAAACCGACCACCGAGATTCCGAGTTTCTCGGTTATGATCCGTAGTAATGGCGTTCAGGAACAATGACGTATTACGTACAACAACAATTTGGCCGCCAAGGCATCTGCATCGAAACTACCGACACTGTAGTACTACATAGCTCATAGAAGCATTTGGTTATGGCAAGAAACGGACACAGATTATACCGAATTCATGACGGGATATAAGTAGCAGTGTATGGTACGTGGTGGTAAATAGCGAGACGTTACACAGTGATACGAAAGGAGATAAAATAGAGGAAGCGAATTAAGCGTCAAACAAAGTTTTAAATCGCATCACCGATCACGACCTCTCCCGCCCGCCCTTGCGCTCTCCGTCACAGCATCTAGTTGTGCATTACGCC
>JBBPJO010000491.1:0-11304 GCA_038088815.1 Boletus nobilissimus | reverse complement strand
TCGACAATCCAGCATGGATACCAATATTGCAGTTATCGTTATCTCCAAGAGCTCGGACTCGGAGTATCGAAAGAACACAATTGGCAATTCAATGTGTGTTCTTCAAGAGCTCCCTCAAGCTACCATATGTAGGTAACATATTGAGTACTAGGAGTCTACTAAATAAGTATGGACACAATCGCGTACAAAAACTCATGACGGGAGGGCATGGTTCGAAAACGACGAAAAGCAGAATGAATATGTTTTCTGAAACAAGAAGTTGACAGTTGGACGATTGCGAAACGTTGTTGCGAAAATGGGACGAACACAACGACCCCTGAAGGCCTGACGACGAACACAGGAAGTGATCAATAAATTTCTTACATAAAAAGGTACCGAATTCCGACTCGCGATCATTAAATCCCCTTATTCCCGCTACGAATGTAGTGGGTTTTGAGTTTGTAGCACCCTGTTAGCATTCCGAAGTTGTTCGGTTCCCGTCGCCACAATTTAAAAAAGTCCGAACACCTTGACGAAATGTCACACGGAAAGACCCCAGCGACCGCTTCTAAATTCCATAAGCTCTACATGATCTCATGTTACTTATAAACCCTTTGCCCAGCTGCTAACTATCACCCCATTTTCTCCCTCCTTTTTGCCATCGTTGGCACTTCTGGATGTCGCTCAGGCCTGCGCGTCCTTTCCTTGACTTGGATGAGCTTGTCTTTTTCTTGTCGTCAAGGTCCATTACATACTATGACCTATCTTTTGGTGACAGGACTGTTGCCCATCATTCACTTGGCTGTTGATCATGTCCGACTTTTCCTTGTCACGAGTCCTTTGGTGTCGAGCATGTTGCTCGTCCTTCACCATGGCTGTCTCTAGCGTCGTTGCATGGCAGGTATACCATTTGCCAGCAAGTCATTAGGTACTATGTAAAATACTAATGTAACCTTTGTATAATAGGTTTACTTCGTGCCAAGTGCACCATCAAGTGAGCTATATGATGAGATCTGAGTACTATGATAAGTGTAAGTGGGTAGTGTTTGAATGTCGTACTTTGGTGGTGTGATGTATGGATTGACTACTGACATTCCCAGAATTAGTGCAGTAGTGAGTGTGCTATATGATGAGTGAGTATAGTCCTTGTCGTGAAGTGTTGATCTAATAGTTGTGCTACTCGTCGTAAATGAGATAGGATCCAGTAGTGGTTTGAACTCAGGGGTGAGTGGCTCAGCGAGTTCATGGATGTCCTCATGAATGGTTGGTAATCTTTTCAGAGGCTTTTTCGATGTCGAATTGTATTGTTTAGTCACCCTTCACTGTTGTGACAATGCTGAGTGTTTGATAGGTCAGCTTCACCTCATGATAGATCATAAGGCATCTTACCATGCCAGGCAATCGAGTGCGACGCACGGTGTGTGTGTGTGGAGCACTGGTCACGTCTGTTGATACCATATGTGGCATGAGCCTCTATGCTTGCTGCTGCTCGATTGTCGTACTCTTTCCCTCGCATGATTCCCCCAAGTAAGGTAAGGTTAATACCATCACGATTGATATTTCGATGAGATTGCTCATTCCCGTTGGTCATTGAAGGTGATGCTTTCCAGATATCTTCTGGGATGAAACTAGCTGGGTGGTATACTGCTGCGAGTGCAAACTGATCTGCATCTAATTTGTCCTTCAGCCATGCTAGGATTTATGTCAGAGTGATGATGTTGACATCAAGTAACAACAATCTACCTTTTGCTTTATTACCACCTGCTCAGATGATCTCAAATGTTTTCTGGATGTCAGGATGGGGGTCAGAAGTGTACAGACTCATCATCGCATCCCAGACTTTGTCACCAATGTAGTGCTTGATTGTGAAGGCATTCCGTTGGAAGTGTGTCTTGCAGATCCGAAAGAACTGCTTTAGATGGTCAGAAGGACCCAGATTAGACAGTCATCATTGTGGTTCATGCTGGTCATGCTTATCAATATCCTGACAAAGATATGTACAATATATTCCAAGGCCTATTGACGGGTGAGTAGATATCTTGACAAGTTAATATAGACTCACCAAGAGCTTGTCCTCTATGGGCATCAGCAATCACAGACTCGTAGCCATGGCCATCAATGTGCTTGAAGGCAACAGGAATTCCAGTGTCAGCCATAGCAATCTCAAAAATACACCAAAAAAGGATAAAGTGTGCATCAGCCCACTGGGATGTTGTAAATGCACGAGTGACAACATGAGCTTTGAGACGACAATGTAGTCAGCATTAAAATAGTGTAATGTATGTTGATCTTACATTGCATATGGTCATTATCCCATGCTTCGATCTCAAATTCTTCCCATCCATGAAGCTGTTTGAATGACATGTTGATAGAAATGCAGAATGTTGTTAGAAGTCGAAAGGCCATTGATGGAGACATGCAGATCACAAGGCGAAATTCTTTCCTGCCCGTGAGAGGGTGTATTTCCACACAGTGAACATATGGCTCTGCCGTCAACTCCTGTTCATGCTGAAGTAGCAGTGCACCTAAATAATATATATTATCACTAGTATATAGAAATGTCGAGTCTCTCACCATCAAAGCCTGTTCCACAGGGATATTTTTTCCTGCGGAGGTCATCAATCTTGCGGCGGACATGATTGAGATTTGCGAGTGATGGATGGAGGTCAGATAGTGTTGGTGTTTGTTCTGATGACCAACCAAGGACTTGTTGCAAGCCATGCATAAAGCCAGAGTCGAGGACAATACGACGGGGTGTTGCATCAGCAAGGCGCCAGTGAAGATTGCCAAGTAATACTTTGAATACTTCAAGAAGTGGCTTGGGGGTCTTAATGGGAGCTGGCGGAGGATGCCAGTGTGGACTGCGGCATATAACGACTACTTTGGGGCATGCAGCAAGATCTTGCAGGACATAAATATCATATGTAGACAGGCACTTGTGTTCCCATCTAAGTAGTTTCCCTTGAGCAAGCGTACCATCAGGGAAACGATGCCAATGAGCTACAAAGATTAGCACAGATAAATAAGGGAAATATAGTAATGTACTTACAACAAGATTGTTTGTGCTCGGATGGAGATGCGGTGAATGTGCATGGCATAAGAGGGCCATATCCTCGTGTCTTTGCCTGGCCTTTGTACACTGCAATCACAGCCATATTGTTTGAAAACAATGCCTTGAGGTAATCAAGGTCAAACTCCTGTGGGTTCCATAGGGTTAAGTGAGCACGGCTGTTCCAGGAGCGGTGTTCACACCTGCAAAAGAAGTTGAACTGTTGATCGAGCACCATGTAGTAGCTCTCAATGCTACTTATAATACTTACTAGTAGTAGTGTAGTTTACCTTATACGGAAATAGTCACACGCCACATGTAGTATATAAGTTAGAACTCAGTCGTCTGAGTTTAAATAACATCTTGTGTTCTTACCACAACCATCGCTTGCAGTAACACCCGCTAACCCCTTGGTGAGTGTCAGGTATTCCTCTACCATACACCTGTTGCATCAACAGGTTATGAGCCCTGTCAGTGCACTGTAGTGTGCGTTGAAAGACTGCACCTACATGTTGCCTGACCTCATTGCTCACCATCGTTGCGCATTCATTGTGCTAGAGAACGTCATTCTGACAGTTCCTATGCACTGGATGGCGCCATGGTAATGAACCTATGCTGGTTTTGCATGCTAACACTGTTGCATTCCAGATATCTTTTACTATGTCGCTTTCTCTCAAAGACACTTCCATCCCCGTCTTTAACGGGACTAACTGGCAGACATGGTGGCCCGCCATGGGCGCCTACCTCCAGTCCACCAGTTCCACTTGGGCCCTCGAGCTCTCTCGCCCTGCGGCTCTCGTAGCCACAAGCGATAGCAAGGACCGTAACAACTGGATCCAATGGATCAAGGCAAATGACCAGATGATCGGGTCGATCAAGATGAGACTCTCGGAGCCCATCTGAGCAAAGCATGTGTCCCTTGTGGATGCATCTGCGCTTGTGAAGGCACTTCATGATGAGTATGCGACACCCGGTCTCTCCGGCGCGTACGCCATCTTCAAGGAGCTCCTCAAGCTCTTGATCCCGTCCTCATCTCATCCTGCCCCTGCCCTTGACAAGGCAGCCAACCTCTTTATGAGGTTGAAGTCGGCAAACTATGAAGTGCCCGATGGCATCCAGGTGATGCTGCTTCTTAGCAAGCTCCCTGCAACCATGGACATCGTCTTGCAGATGATGATCCAGGCCAAGGACATGGCTGGCAAGCCGAAAACCCCCACCATCACTGAGATCCACAAGGCTGCGGTCCTGTCATGGGATCAGCGCCTTCTTAGTGGCAAGGGGAAACAACCAGCTCAGGCCAATAAGATATCAGCCGTGAAGCGGAAAGGGAATGATCCCAAGTTCCAACAGCAGCAGCAACCCCAGCAGCAGCAGCAAAAGCAGCAGCAGCAAGGGGAGACTAGTGCTGAAGGATCAGGGAGGAAGACCTGGCGAGGCAAGAAGAAGAGCAAGTCGCAGGACGACCACGCTCACATCGCCTCCCCCACCATTATCACCTATACAAGTGGTAAAGAGTGCACGGTTGATCCCCACGCCCTTGCGCATCGATCCCCTCAGGCATACCAAGGCTCCGGCGGTCCCCCCGCCGATACCCGCATCCAAGAGGCTTTCACCCTTGCCCACTGTCTTGAGATCCAACCGTCTTTCGAGACAATAAGGAAGCTCGATGAAGAAGTGAGCACAGGGAAACAGGTGAGTGAACCACATTGGATCCTCAGAAACCCTGACCTCATTTACGGTTTGCCTGGTCCCACGTCCGTCTCTGACGCTCGTGATATTCCTGACGATCAGCGCATCATCGAGATCTCCGACGACGAGGAAGAGCCTGTTGTGGCTCCCAAATGACGCAAGAGTCGCCGCTCGCACAGGCGCGAGATAGAACCACCGCCCCAGTCCTCATGGGACATAGATGACATGGTGGACATCTACGGCTCAGATGTTGATGGGGAGATTGCTGACGCGGCTGGGATTGAGGACCCATTGTGGCCTCGAATGATCAGGCAAGTGATTCGCTCCGCGAACCTTACTTGAACTGACATGGAACACTTACATGCGTTGTTTCCAACAAATGTAGTTAATAATTTCATGTTGATGGCAAAGGACAATGTAGATACAAATATGCTTATATCTATGCACACCAGCACGAATCGAGTTTGCTCTTTGTGCTCTGCTCCTACCAGTTCGATTAATAAGTGTTCGTGTGATCCTCCTAGGAAGTTTTGGATCCTTGACTCAGGTGCTTCAATGCACTTTACCCATGATCGAACTGACTTTGTTGAATATGAGGCATTTAAGCGTCATGAACGGATACCTGTCACGACCACCTCTGGAATAATCTACGTCAAAGGAACAGGTCGAGTACTTGTGCGTTGGGAGGACTCTAAGAGTCAGTCCAGATAGAATATTTTGTACTTTGGCTAGTTGAACTTCAACATGATTTCGCTTGCATCCGCCGGAGGCTGTGCTCACCCTGGAGTCCACCGGGCTACCTACTGATCAATCGCAGATGACAAATCCCGAGTCCATCATTCACAATACCTCCATGGATCTTGAGGCTCAGATAGTGATTCGCTCTGAATTTGAACGTCGGCAATGTCTCCTCTTACTCATAACAATGGTAATCACCCACATAACATACTACTACCATATTTTGTTTCTGTCGACACCTGAAAAAATCCTGTATCACATGTCCATTCTGACTGGCGGAGGATGGATCTTGGAGCTCCTCAACGGTCACCGAGATCGAATCAAGACATCTCTTGGTGTTACTCATGACGTCTTTGATGCACTCGTTCAGGTCATGGTCGAGAACGGCTTCAAGAGATCACGCCATGGAATATCGGTCGAAGAACAGCTTGGGATATTTCTATATACCTGCATGACGGGTCTGAGTACGTGTCATGTTGGGGAGAGGTTCCAACACTCACCGACTACAATCTCGAAGTAGAAATCTCAGTTCTACTAGTAGCCTCGACTGACCAGCCAAAATCTTCTAGATATTTCAAGGACGTACTTGATTTTTTCTCATCAGCTCCATTCTACACATCAAACATCACTCTACCCACTGCCGATACCCCCGTTTCAACCAAGATCACCAACGATCACTGCTTTCGGTACTTCTCTGACTGTGTTGGGGCTGTAGATGGAACCCATATCTGTGCATTTGTGCCGATCGAGGAGCATTTGAATATGCGCAACCGAAAAGGTTTCATTTCACAGAACTGTCTCTTTGTCTGTGATTTCGATCTGACCTTTACATACGCGGTGACGGGATGGGATGGTGCCATGGCAGATACAACCATGTGGCATGATGCCCATACACAGGATCTGTACATACATCTGGGGAAATACCTTCTCACTGACGCTGGGTTTGGCAGATCAGATGCACTTCTCGTTCCGTATCGAGGGGTTCGATATCATCTGAAGGAGTGGCGACAAGCAAATCTAGGGCAAGACAATAAATTATTTGACAATAAAATGTGATTCTCACCGAATGCACTAGCCCACAAAACAAAAAAGAGCTCTTCAATCTTCGTCATGCCAGCCTTCGAAACGTTATCGAGCGGATTTTTGGAGTTCTCAAACGGCAGTGGAGAATCCTCCTGCTTGCCCCTGAATATAAGATGGATGTTCAAGCACGTATACCAGCGGCGCTATGCGCCATTCATAACTTCATCCAACGACTTGATCCCGATACCTTTTTCACCCCGGAATTTCAGGCAGAACGCTTGGAATGTGTTGAAGAAGATGACGGGGACATGTCCACTTACGGAGCTCTTGCTGAGGGTACCGTTGATACGGCTGAGTGGCAGAGGGCAGAGGAACGGCGGGATCGGATTGCAGAGATGATGTGGCAAGATTATTGCCGTGAGCTGAGGGAACGGGGAATACAGATGTAACACTACAATGTCCCTTGTACCTGTTGTTATAACGTCCGTCTTTACCTGTCCTCATCCATGTGTTGTACAGCCCTCTTGCTATCTTTTCTCGCTTGGATTTCGGCTAGCATGTTCTTGATCCATAGCTCGCGTGACGGCAGATTGAATTTGAGAAAAAACTTGACTCACATTTTATTCTGTACATCGCTCATGTAGTTGGCAAGGTCGTTGTTCTCCAATGGACTGAGATTGGAAGACATGAGCGCTTCAGCCGCCCGCTCAATGTAGTCGTCATCACTGGCAGATGGGGTGGGATTGGTTGGAGGGGGCGGAAGCTGCGTCTGGCCCGGAGGAAGTCCCAGTGAAGCGAATGTGATTGGTTGCAACACCGAAGGGCCAATGGTTTCCAGGAAGTTGGTCAGTTGTTGTAATGTAATGGCCCCATCGGCCTTCGCTTGTGTAGCAGCAGATGGTGGGTGAGACCGTTTCCTTGGACCATCTGACACGGCATTGGATTCAACGATACTTGATGCCTTCCGCTTCTGACTGACACTTGTCATTGTAGACGATGCCATGGAGACAGAAGATTGAGGGGGACGTGAAAGGTAGGTGGATGGTGTTGAAGGGGGGATTGCGTTGGGATCCACAGAGGGAGGGTCTGCGATGGCCCGGACTTGATCGGTGATACGACTTGGGGCAGGGTGATCGTGATCAATAGCCATGTAATCCATGGGAACACCATGATTATGGATGGCCGTCTGGTCCACTGTGACATGGGTGCCACTCATTGGAACCTGGGGGGACACTGAGCATGAATCGAAAGTGAAACGGCTGCTGGCTGGCCAACCTGTGTGCCACTCGGACCGGCCTCGGGCTAAGGGATAGCGTTAGCGGTGCCGGAGATTTTGTGCTATTTCTGACTGCGCTTGGACTTGGACTTCATAGGACGGTGCAGGTGCGATCTCTTGGGAATTGCAGACATGAGGGGGGTTACATCGTTCCAGTATGGCCATCCATTATTCTCATACTTCATTGCTCCCGGATGCGACTGAAAAAATTCAGCAAAGAAAGGATTGGCGAGAGTGTACTTACCCTGCAGAAAAGCTCCCATGCAGGACAAGTAACATCGTTAACGGTCACTCCCTTGGTATCATCATAGTGGAAGCCCGACGCCACTTTAAGCTGGCTGACAACTGTGTGTTCGCTCTTGATCTTCAATATAGTCCATATCAGTGTTTGTATCTAGACAACAATAATACATACATTGCCCCACTTTGAGCGACAGGACTTGGCCGTTTTCGGCACCTTTTGGGAGGGGAACTTTCTGTTGAGGTCGTCTGCAACTTTGTTGAATGTTTCCTCCTTGAAACCATTGTCGCCTGCTGATGCACTGTGGAATAGGAGGAGCTGGACAAGTTCGTCAACTTCAGCATTGGTCCACGTTGTTTGACCTCCAGAACGAGTTGATTTGCCTTTTCCTTTGTTGACTGGGTTGGCAGGATTAGCTGAAATCCGGCCAGACCTTCTTGATGATCCAGTTGACCTGTTTGAAGTTGGTGAGTGGCCACTCTCTGCGCTAGACATTGTGGCTTGGGGGTGGAGGTATGGATGCACTGCCTCCGGTGCTCGGCGGTAGGCCTGTCATGTGATCTCCCTCAAGTGAAGTTGATATGGAAGTGAAGTACAACATTGCCTTACTGGACAAGGTCTAATAAAGCCTCCCAAATAATGGCTTTACTGAATGTGGGCTTAATACCCCAATCAGAAGTCCGCCTCGTCTCCCTGGGTCAACTACTTGCATGTGGTGCAAAGGTCCATGGTGATGATAAACAGATTACAGTGACTTATGGTGATGGCACTACCCTTGCCCCATTTATTCCTGGTCGAGTCGGTCGTGGCTTATACACGATCAAAGCATTACCATTAAAAGGACAACATGCCCATATGACAAGGACTATCACATATGACATCCTTCATAAACGTTTAGGTCACCCCTCAAAGGAAGTCCTCAGACATGCCAAGAAGCACGTCAAAAGTCTGCCCGATGTTGAGATTCCACAAGAAAGCTCCATCTGTGACAGCTGTGCTAAAGGTAAACTTCCTAACTGGAGTTATCCACCAACTGAGCGACGTGCTACATGCGCGTTTGAATTGATTCACTCGGACATAAAGTCCTTCCCCATTGAATCATACCATCAATATAAATACATCATCACCTTCTTTGATGACTATACCTCTATGGTGTGGGTCACAATGTTGCACACCAAAGATGCTGCACTGACGGCTACCCGACACTTTCTGAAAATGGTGTCCACACAATTTGAGGCAAAAGTCTTAGGATGGATGTCTGATGCTGGGGGAGAATACAAATCCAGAGCATTCGATGACATGCTCAAAGGGGAGGGAATATGCATTTTCAGAGTGCTCCTCACACTCCACAACAAAATGGTCAAGCAGAACGATTCATGCATACTGTTATGGACAAATCCGAAGCTATGCGGCATGATGCTTGCATTCCGGATAGTTGGTGGGAATTTAGTATTCTTCACACAACCCACATCTACAACAGAACACCGCTGCATCACCATAACTGGCACACTCCTTATGAGTTGCTTCACAAGCAGCAGCTGGACATAGCCCATCTTTGAGTTTTCGGGAGCGCCGCATATGTGCATATCCCAGAAGATGTGCAGGTCAATAAAATGGCCCCTAAGTCTGAACTCATGGTGTATCTAGGTGTGATGCCAGGAAATGAATCTAATTTCCTATTCATGCGTTCCCCCAACAATGTCCTATTCACTTCAGGACATGCTATTTTTGATGATGAATCGCGATTCCCTCGCTGTGCATCACACCGCACGCGATCTGCTGCACCACCTGTGCCTACTGTCGCCAGTGAGCATGAGCCTATACAGGCAATACCTCCGCCCCCTGCAGACAACGACTATAGACCCAGTCAACCCACTCCATGAGTTCCTACTCCTCCTCCTGTCCCTCCTTGCACACCCTCACCTCGCCCAGCACCGCCCCCTCCTAGTGCACCTAAGAAAGGTAAAAGGGGAGCACCGCCTGCGATCCCTCCTGCCCCAGTGCGCCCCCAACGTGAGCGCTGTGTGCCCGTTAGGCCCAGCAACATTTATGGGGATGATAAGCATCCTGTAGAGCAAGTGAAGGAGATCGAGCGCAAATCGTGCTGGCAAGACACAGTTAGGGAACCTGGTCCATCTTGACAGAGACAACCAGAGCCTGAGGCACCTCAAATGCCAGGCAATCTTCCTGAGCATAGTGTGCCACCTGCTCCCACCAAAGCTCCTGAATCTGACAGTGAAGCTGACGTCAAACGACTATGTCGTGAAGGGGGAGCTGGATTGGCCGCATTTTTGATGTCTAAGGCAATACCACAAGCACTAGTTTCTGCAGAGACTAAGCCACTACGTGAATGGACATATAGGGACATTCAGACGCTACCCGCTGCAGCACAAGAGGAATGGAGAAAGTGCTCCGACTACGTTGTGCCCTATATGGCCTTAAACAAGCCGGACTAGCCTGGTGGGAGACTCTCAATGAGTCCATGAAAGAACTCAGCTTCGAACGTCTGAAGTCTGATGCTGGTATCTTCTTATACTGGAAGAAAGGCACCAGAGTAGTGGTTGCCATTGTCTATGTTGACGACACCCTATTCTGTGGTCCTGACAAAGCCATAGTTGCTGAGGTCAAAGCCGCTTTTATGTGCAAATGGGAGTGCAGAGACTTAGGTCCTGCAAAGGAATTCCTACACATGAGGATCTGTAGAAGTGGCAGCAAGATCATGATTGATCAGTGCGCCTACCTCGAAAAGGTCCTTGAGCGATTCGAAATGCAGAACACAAGGATTGCTCCTACTCCTTTGCCTCAGGGTTATTACCCCCTTGACTACAATGGCCCAGTTGACCCAGAACTGCAATCTCACTTCCTGCAAGTGATTGGATCCCTGTTGTACATCACACTGGGAACCAGACCGGACATAGCTTACACTGTGACCGCCCTATCTCGGCATGCTGCTAAACCCTTGTCAGAGCGCCTCGACAAGGCACTTTACAGTGGCTCAAAAAACTGTCCCAATGTTTGCATGTTTTTCACTAAAGTCAATAACCCCCGATACCCCCTAACCCCTATCTAACATATGAGAGTATGACATAATGTACTTACTCTTGGCTTTCTATTGGCCCAAGGGTCAAGGGATTTAAATAAGATTTGATGAAATGGCATCCATTTCAAAATGACAACTCATTTGTCGGAAAAATCTGGATATCATTGGATGACATGATAATAACTTATAATGGTCATTACAATTGTGCTAAATGTAAATGTGTATTTAATGACTAAGAAAAGTTGATAATGTCTAGTGACGACATTGTA
>JBBPJO010000490.1:0-11314 GCA_038088815.1 Boletus nobilissimus | reverse complement strand
CCAACAGACGTCCCAGAGAGGCCTCTCCTTCACCGTATATCGCGGGTATACCGATAGCAGAGAAAATGCCAAGCAACGAGTATGCAGCATCTTCGACCCACGTTGTCCTCCGGGTCGAGGCCAGACGTAATTTCTCCCAAATGCTGCTCAAGCCTGGACGAAGTTCCTTCAACTGCTGGGCAGAGACCCCCGTGGCTTGCTCCATCTCCGAGATGATTTCTGGTGATTCCTTGTGATTCGGCACATCTAGATCCCTGTAAAGAGTCCAATCCTCGGTATAGAAGCGAATGACCCTAGCAGCAATATACTCCTGAAGTGTCCAAGCCCGAGTGTTCCAGATGCTGCCTGCGAGAGCACCGTGCGGCGATGAAGGATGAACACCACGGAGGAAAACGATCACCATGGCAGATCCCTGGTACCACCTGAACATCGCCACCAGGGCTTCCTGGAGTACGAAGTTATCTGATTTATCGATACAACATGTATCGCTCCACGCCCAATTGAATCCTGCATCACGAACAATCTTGCAAAAGGTTTGCAATTTGTCATGAGTCTGAGACGTCTCCAGGTCGTACACCGCTATGTGCACCACCTGCTGGAACAGCGGTTCGTTGTCTTCCCATCTGTGCGACAGCATCACGTATTGGAAATACTGTCGTACTTCATGTTTGATCCGGACGTAGTCGATGCGTGTCGTGGTCGAGGATACGAGCTCATTGAAAATTGGGAGGGCTTCGAACACGGATGCCTGCTTAGCCCTATCGTGGAGACGACCGGTGGTTGTGTCCATGAGCACACGTGGCGAAGTGCGAAGAGTCCGTTGTACAACCTTGCGAATCAATGCTCGTGTGCACGATGGACTAGTGTACCGGTCGCCTTGCCCTATCAAACAGTGTTAACACGTCACGTTCATGGCAACAAGTTCACAACTCACGCTGTATGTCCGGATCAGGTGACTCTGCCATCCTAGTGAGTATCATCTCGAGCGCATCAATCGCATTGTCATAGTCTCCTCCCTTGTGTAAAGCCGCGTGCTTCACTTTGTAACCCCACGGAGACAATGGATCGAGTTTGATCACCTGATTTCAATGATTCGACAAGATTGTCCTCCACGAAGTAAAAAATGAAGTACCTGGTTTGCATCCTCTACAGCCTGTTTCCATGAGCCGGTTGCCAACCATGCCTTGCTTCGCTTGATAAGAATCGCTTGCGGAGTGGAGGGAATGAGAGACAATGCACTCGAGTAGTGCGAGATGGCATCGTCATATTGCTCCGCGTCCACTGCCTTGTCTCCGAGATGCTCCAACTTCTCGGAGGAACGCTGCCTGAAGTCTAACAGAAGGTGTGCTGTAAGCGAATGCACATGCAGGACGCTTGCTGCTCACCAATCGTCCAAGCCAGATAGCCACCATGCAGTTTCAATGTTTCGCCTCCCAATTCGTTTGTCATCTCACGGAAACACTCGACCGCATCCGCTATGCGGTCCATCATTTCGAGACGTTCACATACTACCCTATAGATTTCGACTCTAGAGTGTGTGAACTGCAAACCTCAATCTCAAGACGGTAACGACAGCAAAAGGAGACACTTACCCCGACTGCAGAAAGTAAGGTATCTTTCCACGAATCGCGAGTCAGCTTTGCCTTTGCCCACGAGTTCAAGAGCAGTGAGATGGAAGTGCGAATTGTCGGCGAGGCAGTATTACCGTCAGCGGAAAGATGTCGTTGTGCGAAATCTAACAGAAAGGGGTTGACACACGGCAGATAAATAGGTGGAACACAAGCCCACCACAAACCAACTCGGTCATGGGCACGCTGGCATAGATCTCTTCCTCCAATTCACTCGTCATTGCGTGAAAACACTCGACCGCATCCGTTGTACGGTTCATCATTCCGAGACGTTCGCATACGACCTGGTAGATTGTGAATCTTGGAACCACGAACTGCAGACCAAGAGTCTCAGGTTACGGGACGTACAAAGAGCCAAAAGGAGATACTTGCATTCGCAGCAGCAATCAATGCCTCTTTCCACACGCTATTAGCTAACGTTGCTCTTGCCCACACAATTAGGAGTGGTGTAGTATGAAACGTCCGCAAATCACCGTGTTGAGTTGCATTCGAGGCCGCGCGACCACCGTTTTCGAGAGTTAAGAGACATTGTTTAGTAAAGTCTGCAACGACGTTTTGAATGTACGTAGAAACTGAACGGAGAACAAAACTCACCAGAAACCCACTTGGTGATAGATACACTCGTATACACCTTGTCTTCCAAGGCATTTACCATCTCGAGAAGGGATTCGCTCGCATCCTTTATGCGACCCACACCAAATGAGGCTTCACAGAGACGCTGTCGAACCATGGTATCGAGATTGTCGAATTTCCATCCAGTGATCTGTCGGGCGTGGTCAGCGAAGGTTGATGGGTTGCAATACACGCGTTGAGAAGCTTACTAGCGAGATCGCAAAAAGGGATTGTCCGATGTCGTCGGGTATTTTGGCTCGTGCGCGCTCAAATGACTGTATCGCACCCTCGTAGTCACCGCACTCCATCTGTGAATTTCCAAGCAAAACATACATATATCCCTGCTAAATGCGTCAGTGGCCATATTCGCCGCACGGTAGCACGACATACACGTGCCTGCACCGTATAGCACACCGAGTTAGAGCGGATCGTAGCAATGAGGTCGTCCAGGCGCGATACCGCGTCGATGTGATCACCAGCCATGAACACGATGATAGCCTAAGGGCCATGAATGGTCGAGAGGCAACCGGATTGGAGAAATACAGACCTTGATGAGGAGGAGGAAAGTGACATGAGATGAATGGAAGTGCTCGAAGGCGATGTCGCAGGTGCGATATCCCTTATCCTTTTCTCCGATTCCGACATGCGCTATGCTCTTTGCCAGGAATGCGATGATGGATGGCTGGACATCGATAGCCTTGTCATAATTTGATGTCAGCGGCGTGGAATGTGACAGTAGAGTAGCAAGTACCATCTCTGCATCTTGGAGAGCTGCATCCCACTTTTTCAGACGAGCGCGGACAGCAGCTCGACTAGCGAGTGCATGATGACTATGAGACTTGGAGATGGCTGCAGTTAATAATGTGTCCGTAATTTCGAGCTGATCGTTTTTCCATGCGTCCAGCACAGCGTCGTCGGTCTGGATGTCAGGTTCCTGGAGAGTGGGGTGGAGAGGAGACGACAGGATCGATGAGGCGTCGTCGGCTTGGATAGCAGGTTTCTCGGAAGTAAGGTGTAAAGGAGACAGTGGATTTGGTGAGTTTGAGGCAGCGTCGCCGACCTTGACGACATGCTCCTGGAAAGTGGGTTGTAGGCGAGACGATGTGGTTGGTGAGTTTGATATAGTGTCGTCAACCTCGATGACAGGTTCCTGGGACGGAAGGGATAAGAACGACAGACATCCAGGTCGTAATCCAACGAAACTCACGATGATACGAGACAGACTTTGTATGGGAATTTTCCCGTCTTGTCTACCAATTACGAGAAATCGGTCGTCGGGAGAGAATGCGATGGAATATATGTCTTGATTGTGTCGGATGAGAGCGAGCTGGACATGTGTTGAGGTGGACCAAAAGGTGACGGTATCCTGGGTAGAGTATGCGACGTACTGCCCATGCTTTGGTAGGGCAATGCACGAGTGGTAGTTGGTATTGGGGACTTTCCATTGCACCACCAGTGACCCGGTGGATGCGTCGAATTCCTTGATTTTATCGGCGGATAAGACAAAGAGATGGTCGTTGCACCAAACGAGACCAGTGTTAAATTCCGGGGTTATTCCAACTAGGATTTCCACGAGCACACAGCCATCGCTACTGTCCCAGACTCGAACGGATTCTCTAGTGGCTGTCGCGATTTGATCGCCCTGTGGTGAGTATTTCGCTGCGATCACTGAAGACGAAGACGGGTGTCCGAGTGTTTGTACTTGTTTACAAGAACGTGCTTTTCCGAACAGACTCCAAGAGTGTGACAGTCCCCAAATGGTGGCTGTGTTGTCTGCTGCAGAGACGAGTCTCGTCGAGTCCGGCAAGAAATCGACTCCATAGATGAACTTGCGGTGCTCGTGCTTCAAGAGTTGTTCGTACGTCGTTGCGTTCCACACGAACAAGTAGTCAGAGTAGGTCCCCGCTGCGATCCATTGGCCGTCTTTCGACACAGCGAGACAGTTGATAGTCCCGGTGCTCATTGTTGCCATTTCTTTGCCGTCTTCCGCTCGCCACACTTTAACCTCGCGGCAGTCCCCACTCACGATGTACTCGCCATTCGCTGAGAATGTCACTGCCCATAACCTTCTACGGGTGTCTATTTCGATGGTACCGGAGTGTTCTTCTCCAATGATCAGTTTAAATGCAACACCACCTTGTAAGTACGCACCAGTCATCGCCAACGAGCCGCAGGATGGATCAGAGCAATGGTGAGAGTCAACGATCATGTTGTGGTTCGTTGGCCTCCTTCGCACTTTATACACGTTGCCCCTCACTGATATGAATCAGTACGCACGCTCCATCGCCTCGTGTTTTTCGGCGCTTGTTCACAATTGCTTCTTCGCCAACGCACCATGTCGCGAAAAATGACCGTCTACATCGGAATACCCGAGT
This sequence comes from Boletus nobilissimus, assembly GCA_038088815.1. NCBI lineage: Eukaryota > Fungi > Basidiomycota > Agaricomycetes > Boletales > Boletaceae > Boletus > Boletus nobilissimus. Next base: position 6,699 of record JBBPJO010000490.1, on the reverse strand, counting down.
TCAAGATAAAACAGACATCCCGCTTTGCGAACCAGGCTTGGTACCTGATCAGATCGTCCGATATGTACTTCATTCTCTTCCTCATCCGGTTCGGGAACAGGTCCCTCAGCCAGTTCTCCTATGCAACCTGCCTTGACAGAACAAACCATATACTCACGCGTGACCGTCAGCTATTTCATCCATCCCGATATCCAAAAGAGCGTCCGTGCACGTTTGGGGGCAATATGCTGATCGGGCGGCTCGACCGCGATTACCACTCGCCCAAGGCCAGCTCCGTCCCAGTCAGCCCATCAATGTCCGTTTGCAACGACGATCGCCTTCCCTTCGTCTGCCACAGGTATAAGTCTGCAAATGTACTGCAAAAGCGTCAGCGACGCCATGAACGCTTATACATCCCATCGAATCACAGTGGGTGTCCGTTGCCAGTCTAGCCAACAGCCCCACGTTGCGGCAAAGAGTCGAGGTGGTGACAAATCTCTGCTATGCAACTGAATGGGATATTCTCATCATTCACACCTGCCTGCTCAAAGTAACGATTTTCACAGTCGACACGTTCACAATATTCACTGGCCCTTCATCGTGCTCAGGTGGGATCATGTCATTTATATGGACCGTCCCGAGGATGTTCTAGTAGAGAACAGTAACCATTTCGAGGAAGAAAATTACCACTGTCGCATCACACTGCCAGTAAGTATCTTGAGCTGCAAGATGCTAGCGCTCAATTGTACATCGAGTACCCTGGTTCCAAGAGGACTATTATCTGGGTTCAGGTAGACGTGCAAACATGAGATGAGCGTCGAGAACGAAGAGAGTTCTAATTCAAACGTAAATTACAGCACATCGAGTATGGGCACATTGTCGAGAATACTGGCGAGCGAGACATTGTCCTGGAATCGTACCGTAATCGTGCTATCAGCCGCAACCCGCCTGTAGTCTGTTGCGCGTCGTCCCGTCGATACCAGCGTAAACAAGAGTGCACTAAATGGCTGCCTAAGACGCGCGACAAGTCGACGTGCTCCCATCACTCTGTCCACTGGTATCAATTGAGCAGGAGCAGGGGATGACGGTGATGATGAAAGCGATGATGAATCGTCATCACTTTCCTCGTCCGAGTCGTCTGTGTCTCCGTCAAAGATCTCCTCATCGTCCGCCACCATCGCGCTACTGAGCATGTTTCCGTGCTGTAGGAGCGTGTCCAACCAAGGGTGAACAAGATACAAAGAATTGATGCGAGATAGATTATGTTTTGTCCTGATTTCCACCATCCCAAAGGGAATGGTATCCGTACGATAAACACGGCCTGAACCTGTTCGATGTACCGAAAAAGGCGGGATTTGGAAAGTAATGCATGGAAGCGTCATCCGACTCTCTGCGAACCGAGCGGTTGGAAGTTCATTGAGACGGTCGTATAACCTCAAGGCTGTGTCGAGGTCGAATGAAGGCACACGTAACCCGGCGATGATATGCTCCATATCAAAGTCGGAAGTAGGCGGAGGGAGATGAGATGTTGCTGGTCCGTTGAATACGGTTATACGAGCGGGAAGGCAACTATTGAAGCGGCTAGACTCCCCGGTCCATGCAAGGATACTCGCATCTCCAGATCTCGTTAGAACATTCGCCAACAGACGTCCCAGAGAAGCCTCCCCTTCACCGTATATCGCGGGTATACCGATAGCAGAGAAAATGCCAAGCAACGAGTATGCAGCATCTTCGACCCACGTTGTCCTCCGGGTCGAGGCCAGACGCAGTTTCTCCCAAATGCTGCTCAAGCCTGGACGAAGTTCCTTCAACTGCTGGGCAGAGACCCCGGTGGCTTGCTCCATCTCCGAGATGATTTCTGGTGATTCCTTGTGGTTCGGCACATCCAGATCCCTGTAAAGAGTCCAATCCTCGGTATAGAAGCGAATGACCTTGGCGGCAATATACTCCTGAAGGGTCCAAGCCCGAGTGTTCCAGATGCTGCCTGCGAGAGCACCGTGCGGCGATGAAGGGTGAACACCACGGAGGAAAACGATCACCATGGCAGATCCCTGGTACCACCTGAACATGGCCACCAGGGCTTCCTGGAGTACGAAGTTATCTGATTTATCGATACAACATGTATCGCTCCACGCCCAGTTGAATCCCGCATCTCGAACAATATTGCAGAATGTTTGCAATTTGTCGTGAGTCGGAGACTTCTCCAGGTCATACACCGCCATGTGTACCACCCGTTGGAACAGTGGTTCGTTGTTTTCCCACTTATGCGACAACATCACATATTGGAAATACTGTCGCACTTCACGTTTGATCCGGACGTAGTCAATGCGTGTCGTGGTAGAGGATACGAGCTCCTTGAAAATTGGCAAGGCTTCGAATACAGATGCCTGCTCAGCCCTATCGTGGAGACGACCAGTGGCTGTGTCGATGAGAACACGTGGCGAACGATGCAGAGTCCGTTGGACGACTTTGCGAATCAATGCTCGTGTGCTCGATGGATTGATGTACCGGTCACCTTGCTCTATCATAGGGTGTAAAAATGTAATCATCATGAAACGAGGACACAACTCACGCTGGACGTCCGGATCAGGTGACTCTGCCATCTTTTCGAGCATCACCTCGAACGCATCAATCGCATTGTCATAGTCTCCTCCCTCGTGTAAAGCCGCATGCTTGATCTCGTAGCCCCATGTAGATGATGGATCAAGTGTAATGACCTGATTACGATGCATCAGGATGATTGACCTGCACAAAGCAAAAAACGAGGTACCTGATTTGCATCTTCTAGAGCCTGCTTCCATGAGCCGGTTGCCAACCATGTCTTGCTTCGCTTGACAAGAATCGTTTGCGAAGAGGGAATCAGGGACAATGCAGCTGAGTAGCACGAGATGGCATCGTCATATTGCTCCGCATTGTCTCCGAGACGCTCCAGCTTCTCGGAAAATCGCTGCCTAAAGTCTAACAGAAAGTGTGCTGTAAGCGAGTGCACATACAGGACGCTCGCTGCTCACCAAGAGCCCAACCCAGATCCTCATCACGTAGTTTCAATGTTTCGCCTTCCACTTCGTTCGTCATCTCGTGGAAACACTCGACTGCATCTGGTATGCGGTCGATCATTTCGAGACGTTCGCATACGACCTTATAGATTTCGACTCTGGAGAGTGTGAACTGCAAACCTCAATCACAAGATGGTAACGGCAAAAAAGGGAGACACTCACCCCAACCGCGAAAAGCAAAGCATCTCTCCACGAATTGTGGGTCAGCTTTGCCTTTGCCCACTCCCTCAAGAGCGGTGTGAGGGAAGTGTGAGTTGTCGGCGAGGCGGTATTACTGTCTGCGGAAAGACGTCGTTGTGCGAAATCTAATGGAAAGAGATTGACACTCGACAGATGATAGGTGGAACATGAGCTCACCACAAACCCACTTGGTCATGGGCATGCTGGCGTAGATCTCCTCCCCTAATTCGCTCGTCATTGCGTGAAAACACTCGACCGCGTCCGTTGTGCGGTTCATCGCCTCGAGCTGTTCACATGTGACCTGGTAGATTGTAAATCTTGAGACCACGAACTGCAAACCAAGAGTGTCAGGTGTACGAGGCGCACAAGAACTAATAGAAAGTACTTGCATTGACAGCAGCAATCAATGCCTCTTTCCACTCGCTATTCGCTAATGTCGCTCTTGCCCACACAATTAGGAGTGGTGTAGTATGAAACGTCAGCGAATCACCGTAGTGAGTTGCGCTCGAGACCACGTAACCACCGTCTTCGAGAGTTAAGAGACATTGTTTAGTAAAGTCTGCGGCAACGTTTTGAACGCACGGAGAACCCGAATGGAGAATAATACCCACCAGAAACCCACTTGGTGGTAGATACACTCGTATACACCTTGTCTTCCAACGTATCTACCATCTCGAGAAGAGATTCGCCTGCATCCTTTATGCGACCCACAGCAAACAAGGCTTCACAGTGACGCTGTAGAATCATGGTATCGAAATCGTCGAATTTCCATCCAGTAATCTGTCACACGCGGTCAGCGAGGTTGATGGGTCGCAATACATGTGTTGAGAAGCTTACTAGCGAGATCGAAAAAAGGGGCCGTTCGATGTCGTTCGGTATTTTGGCTCGTGCGCGATCAAATGACTGTATCGCACCCTCGTAGTCACCGCACTCCATCTGTAAATTTCCAAGCAAAACATACATATATCCCTGCCTAAATGCATCAGTGGCCATATTCACCGCATGGTAGCACGACATGCACGTGCCTGCACCGTATAGCACACCGAGTTGAACCGGATCGTAGCAATGAGGTCGTCCAGGCGCGATATCGCGTCGATGTGATCACCAGCCATGAACACGATGATAGCCTAAGGGAAATGAATGGTCGAGAGGTAACCGAGTTGGAGAAATACAGACCTTGATAAGGAGGAGAAAAGTGACGTGAGATGAATGAAAGTGCTCGAAGGCGATGTCGCAGGTGCGATATCCCTTGTCCTTTTCTCCGTTGCCGACATGCGCTATGCTCTTTGCCAGGAAGGCGATAATGGATGGCTGGACATCAATAGCCTTGTCGTAATTGGATGTCAGTGGCGTTGAATGCGGCAGTAGAGTAGCAGGTACCATTTCTGCATCTTGGAGGGCTGCATCCCACTTTTTCAAACGAGTGCGGACAGCAGCTCGACTAGCGAGTGCATGATGACTCGGACTATGAGACTTGGAGATGGCTGCGGTCAATAATGTGTCCGCAATTTCGAGCTGATCGTTTTTCCATGCGTCCAGCACAGCGTCGTCGGTCTGGACGCCAGGTTCCTGGAGAGTGGGGTGAGACGATAGAATCGACGAGACCGATGCAGAGTCGTCGACTTGGATAGCATGTTGCTCGGAAGTAAGGTGTAGAGGAGACAGTGAGTTTGATGAGTTTGAGGCAGCGTCACCGACCTCGATGTCAGGTTCCTAGAAAGACATCCAGATGCGCCGTAATCCAATGAGACAGATACTCACGATGATACTTGACAGACTTTTGATGCTGATTTTACCGCCGTTTCCACCAATTGTGAGAAATCTGTCGTCGGGAGAGAATGCGATTGAATTTACGCCTTGAGAGTATTGAACAGCAGCGAGCTGGTCATGCGTTGAGGTGCACCAAAAGGTGACGGTACTGTTCGTAGAGTATGCGATGTACTGCCCATTCTTCGGTAGGGCAATGCACGAGGACATGTTGCTACCTGGGACTTGCCATTCCGCGACGGGTGACCCGGTGGACGCGTCGAGTTGTTTGATTGTATCGTTGGATACGACAAAGAGATGGTTGTTGAACCAAAGCACACCAGTGTTGTACCACGGGGTTGCTCTGACGGATATGTCCACGAGCAAATGGCCATCACTACTGTCCCAGACTCGGACGGATTCTTTAGAGGCTGTCGCAATTCGATCGCCCTGTGACGAGTATTTCGCTGCACACAACGAAGTCGGGTGGACGAGTGTTTGTACTTGTTTACCACTTGCGACACCCCAAATGGTGACTGTGCGCCCTGCTGCAGAGACGAGTCTCGCCGAGTCCGGCGAGAAATCGACTGCGTCGGTGTTGATACCCTTGTGCTGCAAGACTTGTTCGTACGTCGTTGCGTCCCACACGAATAAGTTAAAGCCGGTCCCCGTTGCGATCCATTGGCCATCTTTCGACACAGCGAGACAGTTGACAGTCTCAGTTTTCATTTTTGCCATTTCTTTTCCGTCTTCCGCCCGCCACACTCTAACGTCCTTGTCGCAGCCGCCCACGATATACTCGCCGTTCGCTGAGAATGTCACTGCCCATAACCTTCTGCTGACGTCGATTTCGATGGTATGGGAATGTTCTTCAATGGTCAGTTTAAATGCAACACCACCTTGTCCTGCAGTACGCACCAGGCATCGTCGACGAGCCGCAGAATGTAGCAGAGAATGGCGAGAGTCAACGATCACGTTGTAGTTCGTTGGCCTTCTTTGCACTTTACACACGTTGCCCCTCGCTGATATGAATCAGTACACACGCTCCATCGCCTCGTGTTTTTCGGCACTTGCTCACAATCGCTTCTTCGTCAAGGCACCATGTCGCGAAAAATGACCTCATCCTCTTATCCTCTTCCTCATCTGGTTTGCGCACAGGTCGTCAACCTTTTCTCCTATGCAACCTGCCTTGACAGAGCGAACCATATACTCACTCGTGACCACCAGCTATTTCATCCATCCCGATATTCCCCAACAGAGCGTTCGTGCAGCCTGTTTGGGACCAAGGTGCTGACAGGGCGGCTCGACCTCGATTACCACCTCGCCCAAGGTCAGCTCCGTCCCAGTCAGCCCATCAATGTCCGTTTGCAACGACGATCGCTCAACCTTCCCCTCTTCTACCACAATCATGTCTGATGATGATCATGGCATTACTCTTTGACAGTATCGTGCACAACTTGTCAGTGTGACGAAAGCTCATGGATCAGTGCCAACGATAACTGCTGATATGGAATAGCAATGCAAAAAGGTCGATCCCTTCTTACTCCCCTTCTCTCGGAAATCGGACATCGATACATCCATGTACATATTTTGCCAAGGATGCCGGACGCGTTTGGAAAGCATCGTATCATTCATCAAGCCGCTCCCGCTTGTTCATGTATATCTTTGAACAGCTCACGATGACGTTGGTGCTAGTGAGGTGGATGTGACTATATGTCTTTCACTGTGTGTCTCGCCG
>JBBPJO010000489.1:0-11325 GCA_038088815.1 Boletus nobilissimus | reverse complement strand
TAGCGGATCAAGAGAGTATTATTGTATTCAGACTCAGCAGAGTTTTATATATGCTTTGTAATGATTACTTAATATAGGTCACGTGACTGTAAGTACGTGTCCTTTCAACACCCATATCACGAGTGTTTTGAGAACCTCACAGATATCCCCAACAAATCATTCACAGCTGCAAATCGTCAGAAATTTGTTGCGACTGGAGTCGGCGACATGATAATCAAGGTACCAAATGGGTATGACACATCACAATTACGGCTCACAGAGGTCCTGTTCTCACGCGAAGTTGGATACACGCTGGTGTCCATTGGTCGTCTTGATGAGCTTGGGCTCTCAACGACATTTGCAGATGGCTTCTGCACGATCCGAGGATCAGATGGTGAGACGATTGGACGAATACCACGTACCACAAAGGGCCTATACTGTGTCGTGCATGAGCACGAGACTGCCAATGCCACTGGAGAAATGGTGACTGTTATGGAGTTACACCGTCGCTTTGGACACATCGCCCCATCTGTCGCTTGTCGCCTTGTCGAAAATGGGTTAGTCAGCGGGCTAAAGTTCGACGATGTAAAAGACGGGGGTACCTTTTGCGAATCCTGCATCTATGTGAAAGCGACACGCAAACCGATTGCGAAGGTCCGTGAGGGCGAACAGAGTAAAGAGGTGGGCACGCTCATATGGTCTGACGTCTGGGGACCCGCACCAGTTCAAACACTTGGAGGAAAGCGGTACTACATTACCTTCACAGACAACCACTCGCGCTTGACATACATGTGCACACTTCGCCAGAAAAGCGAAACGTTCACAGCCTACCAGCAATTTGAGGCATGGCTTGATTGCCAACTCACAGCGAAAGTGCGCCTGCTCCATTCCGATCGGGGAGGCGAATACACAGGAAACGAGTTCGTCCTGTACCTGCAACGTCAGGGCACGGCACAGCGACTTACAGCACACGATACGCCACAGCACAATGGTATCGCAGAGCGACTGAACCGGACAATCCTCGAGCGTGTCCGAGCGCTGCTCCATGTGAGCGGCTTGCCTAAATTCCTGTGGGGAGAAGCTGCGCGTCACATCATATGGCTGAAAAACAGAACACCTACCAAGGTTCTTGATGGCCTGACACTGTATGAGGTCGCTTTTGGGAGGAAACCCAACCTGAGCCGAGTCCGAGAGTGGGGATCTGAGGTCTATGCCAAGACCGAGCGAGGAAATAAGCTGGAATGGTGTGTCAATAAGGTTAGATGGATGGGTGTTGATGACAAATCGGAAAATGCTTACCACGTATATTGGCCATCGAAATGGATCGTTACCGTCGAGCGCAATGTCTATTGGAGACCACTGCAGCATAACATCGAGGGGAAGGAAGAAGGGACGAACCCGAGCGATGTCACGCTTGCATACGTAAGCAACCCCCAGCCCCGTAGTGCTAACACCACCAAACCTAGTCCATCTCCATCACAACCCCAAGTCGCTATTGCTGCCAAAGCGACCGCAATCCCACATGCTCTTAATCCTGTCCCCGCGCCTCGCCTGAAACGTATTCGTCAGCCCAGCCAGCGCATCCTTGACATCATCAATGGCAAAGCAGCAGATCCTGCTCCACCCCGTGGTGTCCAACTCCCGCCGGACCTTGTCGAGAACCCTGAACCCGATAGTGGCCCTGCTGTGCTTGAGGGGGAGGGAACAGCTGACCAAACGCTTGCCATCACTGATTACGACAATGATGTCGAACTCGTTCTCACGCTAAACGAGACCATTGCAGAGGCCGAAGCGCTCGAGCCCACCTCACTCGCCGAAGCAAAATGTCGACCTGATTGGCTGCAATGGGAGCAGGGCATATGCGAAGAACTCGCAACGCTCAAGAAAGCTGGCACCTGGGAACTCGTTGAACCACCCATGGGCGCAAATATTGTTGGATCAAAGTGGGTATTCCACGCGAAGAAAGATGCCGCAGGGAATGTCGTTCGGCACAAAGCGCGCCTCGTCGCGCAAGGATTCTCACAGGTACCCAGTGTTGATTACTTCGACACGTACGCTCCGGTCGCAAAGCTTGCATCAATCCGTACAGTACTTGCTCTAGCCGCACGCCTTGACCTCGAACTTCACCAGATCGACATCAAGGGCACGTATCTCAACGGAGAACTAAACGACAAAGAAGACATTTACATGCGACAACCGCCTGGATACGCCGATCCAGCTCGTCCACGCCACGTGTGTCACCTACGCAAAACGCTCTATGGACTGAAACAGAGCGGTCGTCGTTGGTACCAAAAGCTCATCGAGATTCTCGTCAAGAATCTCGGGTTCAAGCAGTGCGAAGTCGATCAAGCTGTTTTCATCAAACGGAGCCATTTGGAGAAGACGCTCATCATTATCATTGTACACGTTGACGACTGTACAATCGCCGCATCTACCCTCACAATCATTGTCGAACTCAAGGCACAAATTAGGAACCACGTCGAGATCATGGATCTCGGGGAGCTGCACTGGTTATTAGGTATCGAAGTCACGCGAAACCGCGAGGAGCGGACAATCGTGTTGCAATAGCAGGGATCCGGTGTACACACCAGGATCCCGAGGATCTACTGTAGGGTACTTACATTTTGGACTGGAGAGAGTTACTCAGAGATGATAGCAGTAGTGGATCAAGAGAGTATTGTTATATTCAGACTCAGCAGAGTCTTATATACGCTTTGTAATGATTACTTAATATGGGTCATGTGACTGTAAGTACATGTCCTTTCAACACTCCCCCTTGTCTAGTATACGGTAGATACGTAGATATAAAAGTGAGAAGTTATAAAGTAAAAAGTAAATGTCCGCACGATCTAAGATGGTGAGTTGAATTCCAAACCGAGCTGAGAGCGGAACTCTTTGAACTTGACATGTCCAAGGTTCTTTGTGAACATATCCGCAGGGTTGTTGGTCCCTGGGATGTAGAGTAGCTCTACTTGTTTCCAGAGCATCACAGCATCATGCACAAAGTGGTAGTGGATGTGGATGTGTTTGGAGCGTTTTTCAGTGACAGGATTTTGCGCAATAAAGAGCGATCCTTGATTGTCACCACAAACGGGGATGGGACCAAGGTGATAGCCAAGTTCTTCCATCATCTGATGAATCCAGATAGCCTGGCGTGTACAGTCGCTCAAGGTCATGTACTCAGCTTCCGTAGAAGACAGAGCAGTGGTCTTTTGAAGGTGTGAGTTCCACAAGAACACACCATCCGCAAATTTCAGGTAGAAACCTGTTTGCGAGTGAGACGTGACTTTGTCTTGTCCCCAATCAGAGTCGGTGCAGGCAATGATACCTTTCCCAGTTTTGCCATGATATACGAGAGAGTAGTCTCGGGTACCGAGTAGATACCGGCAAATGTATAGAGCTTTATTCAGATGCTCTTCTGATGGGTTTGCTGACATGCGGGCGAGTTGGGTAACCGCATATGAAATGTCAGGTCTTGTGCCGATCATGAGATACAGCAATGATCCGATTACCTGTTGGAATCACGTCCAAAGTTCCGGTTGGACAGGGAGATCATTCTTCTCTGGGTAATAACCCTGAGGGAGAGGGGTGTTGGCGATTTTTGCGTTAGTCATTCCGCATCGTTCTATGACTTTGTCGAGGTATTCTCGCTGGTCTATCTTAATAGTTTGACCATCTCGACGTATGTTCATTCTTAGGAATTCATGAGTTTCTCCTAAGTCACAACAGTCCCATTTCTTCATAAATGCGGCCTTAACCTTATCTACGAAGGCTTTGTTTGGTCCGCAGAAGATGGCGTCGTCTACATAGATGATCGCTAGGACGAGCTCTTTGCCCTTGTGATAGATGAACAGGCCGGCATCTGTTTTAAGACGCGTGAAGGTGAGTTCTTTCATGGATTTGTCAAGTTCGCGCCACCAAGCTAATCCTGCTTGTTTTAGGCCATATAAGGCGCGTAGTAATCTCAAGACTTTTCCCTTTAGATGAGCGGGCATAAAGCCTTCAGGAAATTCCATGTATAACTCTTCGTCCAGTTTGCCATAGAGATAGGCGGATCGGACGTCGAGACCAGTAATGTACCAGTTTTCAATTGCTGAGAGGGCGAGCATGCACCGCACTGTCTCAAAGCGTATGACGGGAGAGAATATTTGATCGAAATCAATCCCTTCTACTTGGGAGAAGCCCTTTGCTACAAGGTGGGCTTTCTTTCTACCGTCGGTTTTTACATCGAAGACCCATCGATTTTTTATAATCTTTCTATTTGTGGGTCGGTCCACGATTTCATAGACTTTGCGGTCTTTGAGTATTTGTAACTCATCGTGGCAGGCTTTACGCCAAAGGGTTTGTTCGTCGTTTGGCAGCTTAAGTATGTCGCGGTATGTCCATTCGTGATAGTTAACATTCAAATGTTCTATTTCCAACGGAAAGGCACAGCTGCAGAGGTATGAAACCAAAGCGTCTCCCCCTTCCCTGGTGATGCGCTCAACGTCATCTTCTGATGGAGTCGGGGACGGAGGCAGTCCGCCAGGGACAATGGGTGAATCCGAAGGTCCAGCCGGCGCTTCTCCCACAAGTCTGCACCAATCAGAGGTGTGCTCAATATCCTGAATCTGATGGACAGGGTCACGGCGTTCACCATACACGTTACCAGGCCGAAGAGGGGCACGACGGTCACGTTGTGGTCGTTGAGGGCGAGCAGGAGGGGCTGGAGGCTGACAGCGAGGAGGGGTTACGGGAGATGCCGGCGGTGGAGTAGGTACTTGCACAGGAGGTGGAGTGGGCGCCCTTGGAGGGGGCGGAGCGACAGGTCGACGAGGGGGTGACTCAGGGGGAGCGGGAACCGCGTCATCCCCATTGTCAGGGTAATCAGATTCGGAGCCAGAGGGCTCGTCATTGTGTGTGTGGGGTTTTGGCCAGTGGTTAATTGGCCGATGTGGCTGCACCTTAGAGCATCTTGGGAAGAGATTCTCATCGAAAATGGTGTGTGCCGATGTGTGTAGCGCGTTATTAGGGCGCATGAATAGGTAGTTTGAATCACTACTGGCGGATACGCCTAGGTAGATCATCAGTTGCGACTTCGGTTGTAACTTTCCACCGCGTGTTTCGACAGGAATGTGGACATAGGCGCCACAGCCAAAGACTCGAAGATGCGAGAAAGTGGGCTTTTGGCCCGTAAGCATTTCGGCTGGCATTTTCCATTGTAAACGGGCGGATGGAGTGTGATTGTACACGTGTAAGGCGTGCATTACTGCGAACTCCCAGTAGGAATCAGGCAGGCAAGCCTGCAGTCGCATGGGTTGTGCCTTGTCCATGATGGTACGGATGAGGCGTTCCGCACGTCCGTTCTGCTGGTGGGCATAGGGGGCGGATTGCTGAATATTGATGCCATTGTCGCACATGTACTCAGTAAAGGCTTTGGAGGTGTATTCTCCCCCTGCATCAGAGCGCCAGTGTTTTATGGTGGCGTTGAACTGAGTACGCACATAGGCGTGGAATTGTTTCGTGGCACGGAGGGTCTGATCCTTAGTTTTTATTAGAATCACCCATGCCATGGATGTGAAGTCATCATAGAAGACGACGGTGTACTTGTACTTATGATACGATTCTATTTCAAACGATTTTAAGTCAGAATGAACTAACTCAAAGGGAGTGCTTGCGTGCTTCTCGCTATGAGGAAAAGTACGGTTGGGCTGTTTGCCCAATTCACAACCGGGACAGATGGGGGTGTTAGACGGTATGTCTACATCCGGGAAGTCCTTTATGTGCTTCTTGGCTGCACGGAGCACTTCGCGCGAGGGGTGGCCTAAATGGCGATGTAAGAGATCGTAGTCGACCACAGTAAGCGACGCTAGATCTGAGTGTGGTCGAGCTATAGGGGCTTGGAGCCAATAGAGGGTGTCTCCATGCGAGTGGAAACTTAGAATTGTCTTCCGCAGACATCTATTGAATATGTCGATGTGATTGTCGCGAGTTTTGACGGTGATGCACCTGTCAGTGAGGAGGGTGCCCATAGAAATGAGCTTTATATTACACGTAGGCATGTAAATGACTGGCGATAACCGCACGAGTCTGTCTTGGAAGCGCACAATGGCGGTTCCTTGACCAATGATATTGGCACGTCCATTTGCTGTCTGGGAGTACCTAGGTGCTTTAAATTCCTGGTATTCGACCAAGTCGCTCAGATTGTTAGTGTAATGTGCCGAAGCACCGGAGTTGAGAAGCCACATGTCAGGCGGTAAGATGTCATCATCGGTTGCCCTTTGTTTTCCTTTACTTTTGCTGGTCTGGTTCTCACAGTTGTCACACATCGCGAGAGGGAACACAGCGGTAGTATTAATGTCCATGCTATCTACCACAGGTATTCGAACAGTACAACTATGAACTTTCTGAGGCGAAAGTATCCGCGCGTCAGTACCTGTGAGAGATGGACAAAGGAAGTCGGGGACTAACCAATCGAGAGCGTCGTCGAAGAACTGCTCCACATACTCATCGACCTCCATCGCCTCCCCAAGGCTCACGACATCCTCGTCATCCGAATCGGAGGTAATCTCAACGATCCGGGGCGTTTCCATGCGCTCTATAAGAGAGGGCGTGGTGACGAGGGAGGGTGCGAGCACCAAAGGGGCCGTCTTCATTAAACGCCGAATGTTGGCGTACGTGGCGGCGGGAGGCGACAGGTTCAAGGGTGCAGACGACCTCGGGAGTGGGCGTTGCCCCAATGCGGCGGGTGAGAGAGATGGCCTTTTGGGCCTGAGGGAAAGCGGGGGGCCCGTAGTGGGCAGCGCCGATGGTGTGTGCGAGTGCACAGGGGTCAGCAATGGGCTCGCTGAAGTCAGGGCAGGCCAGGTCGAAGACCGCGGGCTCGTGGAGGAAGTTCGCAAAAGCGAATGAGGTGGAGGAGGCTTCGGCGGTGGCAGCTGCATGGTCCTTCCCCTTCTTCTCCCCTTCTTCAGAGCGCTTGCCCTGTTGTCGCTTCTTTCCCTTCCCCTTCTCCTCATCCTTCTTCTCGGGGGGGGGTCTCCTTCTTCTTCTTTTGTTGGTTGTTGAAGGAGGGGTCGCCTTGTTGGCGACGGACATTCGAGAGCTTGTTTGCCTGGGGGCGAGGCGGAGGACGGCGGGTGAGATAGTGCTGCCAAGCAGCGGTGAGGACGGTTTCCAACTCCATCATGGAGAGGACCTTGTTCTTCGTTGGGTCGGCGTCGATCTCAGCATTAAGCTGCTGGTGCAGCGTCTCCACGTACTTGGGGAGCTTGGCGACGGTGATGAGGGCCTTGAGGTTATCAGGGACCTTGTGTTGGAGCAGCTCCAGCTGCGCGAATGAAGCGTTGAGCTTCGAGAAGGCGGGACCGGGGTGGTTGTTGTCAGGGAAGGTAATCCCCAACATCAGCTTCCACTCGGTATAGGCGGAGGCGAGGGACGCTTTGTCGTATTGGGCCTTGAGGGAGTCCCAAAGGGACTTGGCAGTGCCCATGGAGAGGACTCGGGAGAGGATGGCAGGTTCAAGGCGGAGACGGATGGAACCGAGAGCCTTGTCGTCGTTGTCGTCCCACTTCTCCTGGGCTTCAGGCTCAGTGTTGGTGGGGCGAGACTTGTGATACATCTTCTGCCAATAGCCCATGGCACGCAGGGAGGCTTCCATCTCCTGGGCCCAACGCTGATAGTTGGTGCCATTGAGTTTGGTAATGCGATCAAAAGTGGCTTGGGACATGTCGATAGTAGGTTCTGTTGAGATGACGTGTCAGCATGGTTACCAGTGAAGGGAGCGAGTAAAAGTGTTCGCATCGCTGATCATCAGAGCTCATAGAATATAGGGTCATAGCGACCCCCTACTTCTAGAGTCTGGTGGCGTTTACACCTTGAGCGTTGCCGTGTCAAGGTGTGTCCGGCGTTGCCGCACAGGACAGCCAATGTCCAAGGTGTTCACCTAGAGCAGTGACGGCATTTCCGCACAGTCAGAGCTCGGGGCTCATAACCTGTTGCAATAGCGGGGATCCGGTGTACACACCAGGATCCCGAGGATCTACTGTAGGGTACTTACCTTTTGGACTGGAGAGAGTTACTCAGAGATGATAGCAGTAGCGGATCAAGAGAGTATTGTTATATTCAGACTCAGCAGAGTCTTATATACGCTTTGTAATGATTACTTAATATGGGTCACGTGACTGTAAGTACATGTCCTTTCAACAAATCGCGCTCTCGCAACGGTCCTATTTAGAGTCGATCATACGCCGTTTCGGATTCGACGAACTCAAGCCAGTTTCGTCACCCATGGAACCCCACGTAAAATTAATGCACACTCAGTCCCCCTCCACAGGTGCTGAATACGCCGCCATGCAGCATATCCCGTACCGCGAAGCTGTCGGATCGCTTATGTACGCTGCGCTCGGGACGCGCCCCGACATTTCCTACGCCGTATCGACTGTCTCGCGCTTCTCGAGCAACCCCGGAACACCTCATTGGGAGGCTGTACGTCGCATTTACAGGTACCTTATTGGAACTAAGGATCTACGCCTAACGTATGGAGGAACGAAGAAGCCGCTAGAAGGATACACGGATGCTGATGGCAGCATGGCCGAGGACCGCAAAGCCGTATCGGGCTACGCTTTCCTGATTGACGGTGGAGCAGTATCCTGGGCATCGAAGAAACAAGAGATCGTCTCGCTCTCAACAACTGAGAGCCAGTATGTCGCCGCGACGCACGCCACGAAAGAAGCGCTATGGCTGCGCTCATTTATCGGTGAAATTCTCGCTCCTCTCGACACACCTATCACCTTGTTCTCAGATAATCAATCTGCTATCACGCTAGCAAAAGACCTTCAGTACCACACGCGTACTAAACACATTGACATCCGTTTCCACTTCATCCGCTGGGTTATCAACGACGGCAAAATCTGCCTCGTTTTCTGTCCTACAAACAATATGGTCGCCGACACGCTTACCAAAGCGCTCCCATCTCCGAAAGTCAAGCACTTCGCCACCGAACTCGGACTGCGCGCAGCTTGAGGGGGAGTGTTAGAATTAGCAATCACGCGTGCAGCAACGACGTCGGACCGATCGTATAACCAGCGCGCACACAGCATGCACTCGCTACATTCTCGCATATGTTTTCTATTGTAGATACATTGTATGACCACATTGCCTGCTACACGTATTTAATCCTTCACCTAGTCCTGTGCCCGGATCTCGACAAGATCCTTTTTTCCCCTTTTTGTTACTATACAATCCTTTTGTATATAAACTGTTTCGCTTTACCGAGACACCTCAGTCTGTTGTTCACGCACGACGACTGAGTCTTGTCCCTCGATGGCCCTTGTGTGTCGTCGTCTCGTCCCTACTCCAACTCTCTCAAACAGTCCAATTATTCTTGAGAGTGGAGATGACCTTGGCAGGGCAAGGAAGGTCAAAGCCATCCAGGATAACCGGGTTGGAAGGGAGTGAGCAGGGGGTGGAAGAGGAGGTAGAAGTGGAGAAAGCAGGTAAGAGGGCCCACTGATTTGGGTCAGGTAAATCTGACATGAAGGGAGGTGAAAGGGGGGGGGGTGAAGGTGAAGATGGGTATATGCATCGTGAGGTGAGGTAAAGTGAGGTAAGGTGACAGGCCAAGAGGTGAGATAGTGAGGTAAGGTAAGGGAGGCTAAGACCTACCTAAAGGGGTGGATGTATGCACTGCCTCCTCCAGGAGATCAGTGAAATCAACCCCAGGAGCGAGCTCAGAGAGCTCCCAAAGGACCTGAGGGTGGACAGACGGGTCCTTAAGATCGGGGCCCCTGGAGGCTGCCATAAGCACCGCAGAGCAGTAAATCCAGTCTGCCGATGGGAGCGGAGTCTTGGCAGGGGATGGGGGATGTGAGGAGGCACTCAAGAACGCCCGCCAAGGGAGGGCGGGAAGGAATGCGAATAGTTGGGGCTGGGCCAGGAAGCCCCACCGGGTTGGAGGGAGAGCCCTTGGCCCAGCCCTTATCCTTGTCTACCTTTTTCTTAGGGGGAGCAGAAGCTGCAGATCCCCCAGAGCGAACCCTGCGAGAAGGGTTTCGCTGGGGAGGGGTGAGCAAGGCATGGCTGGCACCCTCCTCATCCAAGGGGGAAACCGAGTCCATAGAGTAGATTTGTTGCAGAAAGCTGTGGTAGTGATAGTACATACAGTGTTGCAGAAAATACAGTAACTACATGACGTGCAAGATCGTTGCATACATACAGCCGTGCGGCACGTGCCGTGCTGTGCGTGCTTTGCAATATATTGTCCCTGCTGCAAAATCACCCGTCACTCTCGATTATCTGTTGCAAGACTCTGCCAGAGTCGCCCAAGGCTTGCAAGATACGTTGTCAGCCCACCCTGTGCCGAATCCTAACATGTGTCCCCATTTCGGGGCTGCCCTTCCCTTATCTCGTGTCTTGCCTCTGGATCCTCTTGCAATGTGCCCCCCAAACTCCCGCCACAACTTGCAACATTAGCATCGTCACTACCGCTCTTGCAATGCTCCTCCCCACCGTAGCTTACTCCCAGTACTGTCGCTCTTGCAATACCATCCATACCGTAGCACATCCCTCTCGCCATCACTCTTGCAATATCTCCACTGTCGCTCTTGCAATGCCACTCTATTCCATACCCTCTCGCCGCCATCGTTCTTGCAACACGACCCCCGTCGTCGCTCTTGCAATACTGCTCCACTCCACAGCCTCTTGTCACCATCACTCTTGCAACACGACCTCCGCCATTGCTTTTGCAATACCACTCTTGCAACACGACCCCCGTCATCACTCCTGCAATACCGCTCCACTCCATAGCCTCTCGTCACCATCACTCTTGCAACACGACCTCTGCCGTTGCTCTTGCAATACTGCTCTATTCCGTAACCTCTCGCCACCATCGTTCTTGCAACACGCCCCTGTTGTCGCTCCTGCAATACCGCTCCACTCCATTGCCTCTCGTCACCATTGCTCTTGCAACACAACCTCCACTACAATCTTCAGCATCCCTCACCTCGTGGAGTTCTTGCAATACCATGTCCCTATCATGCATCCACATCTCGTGCAATCACCTGCGAAATCTCACAACCAATCCGCTTTCATCGTCCATCTTGCAAACACCCTCTCTTGCAATATCCCCGCTCGTGTTCGCAGGGTCCATTCCCTTCAAGAAGGCTTGCTAGCATCTCGACCTGGTTCCTCCCTCTTGAACACTTCTCGAACAGTGTTTGTTATATTACTAGGTCCATCACGGTATCTCGCTGACATTGCAGAAACGGAACAACCCGTCAGCCTGCGGAATAATGTGTTGACGACCTTGACCTCGAAGCCAAACCCATTGCTGCTGTTCTTCACGGACTGCCATACCTCCCCTACGAG
>JBBPJO010000488.1:0-11329 GCA_038088815.1 Boletus nobilissimus | reverse complement strand
TCCACAAGAACACACCATCCGCGAATTTCAGGTAGAAACCTGTTTGCGAGTGAGACGTGACTTTGTCTTGTCCCCAATCGGAATCGGTGCAGGCGATGATGCCTTTACCGGTTTTGCCATGATATACGAGAGAATAATCTCGGGTACCAAGTAGGTACCGGCAGATGTATAGAGCTTTATTGAGATGCTCTTCCGATGGGTTTGCTGACATGCGGGCGAGTTGGGTAACCACATATGAAATGTCAGGTCTTGTGCCGATCATGAGATACAGCAATGATCCGATCACCTGTTGGAATCGCGTCCGAAGTTCTGGTTGGACAGGGAGATCATTCTTCTCTGGGTAATAACCCTGAGGGAGAGGGGTGTTGGCGATTTTTGTGTTAGTCATTCCGCATCGCTCTATGACTTTGTCAAGGTATTCTCGCTGGTCTATCTTAATAGTTTGACCATCTCGATGTATGTTCATTCTTAGGAATTCGCGTGTTTCTCCTAAGTCGCGACAGTCCCATTTCTTCATAAATGCGGCCTTGACCTTATCTACAAAGGCTTTGTTTGGTCCGCAGAAGATGGTGTCGTCTACATAGATGATCGCTAGGACAAGCTCTTTGCCCTTGCGATAGATGAACAGGCCAGCATCTGTTTTAAGACGCATGAAGCCGAGTTCTTTCATGGATTTGTCGAGTTCGCGCCACCAAGCTAATCCTGCTTGTTTTAGGCCATATAAGGCATGTAGTAATCTCAAGACTTTTCCCTTTAGATGAGCGGGCATAAAGCCTTCAGGGAATTCCATGTATAACTCTTTGTCCAGTTTGCCGTAGAGGTAGGTGGATCGGACGTCGAGACCAGTAATGTACCAGTTTTCAATTGCTGAGAGGGCGAGCATGCACCGCACTGTCTCAAAGCATACAACGGGGGAGAATATTTGATCGAAATCAATCCCTTCTACTTGGGAGAAGCCCTTTGCTACAAGGCGGGCTTTCTTTCTACCGTCGGTTTTTACATCAAAGACCCATCAATTTTTAATAATCTTTCGATTTGCGGGTCTATCCACGATTTCATAGACTTTGCGGTCTTTGAGTATTTGTGACTCATCGTGGCAGGCTTTACGCCAAAGGGCTTGTTCGTCGGTTGGCAGTTTAAGTATGTCGTGGTATGTCCATTCGCGGTAGTTAACATTCGAATGTTCTATTTCCAACGAAAAGGCACGGCTGCAGAGGTATGAAACCAAAGCGTCTCCCCCTTCCCTGGTGATGCGCTCAACATCATCTTCCGATGGAGTCGGGGACGGAGGCAATCCTCCAGGGACAACGGGTGAATCCGAAGGTCCAGCCGGTGCTTCTCCTACAAGTTTGCGCCAATCAGAGGCGCGCTCAATATCCTGAATCTGTTGGACAGGATCACGATGTTCACCATATACATTACCGGGCCGAAGAGGAGCACGACGGTCACGTTGTGGTCGTTGAGGACCAGCAGGAGAGGCAGGGGGCTGACGGCGAGGAGGGGTTACAGGTGGTGCCAGTGGTGGAGTGGGTACTTGCGCAGGAGGTGGAGTGGGTGCCCTTGGAGGGGGCGGAGCGACAGGCCGATGAGGGGGTGACTCAGGGGGAGTGGGAACCGCGTCATCCCCATTGTCAGGGTAATCAGATTCAGAGCCAGAGGACTCATCATCGTGTGTGTGGGGTTTGGGCCAGTGGTTAATCGGCCGATGTGGCTGCACCTTAGAGCATCTCGGGAAGAGATTCTCATCAAAAATGGTGTGTGCCAATGTGTGTAGCATGTTGTTAGGGCGCATGAATAGGTAATTCGAATCACTACCGGCGGATACGCCTAGGTAGATCATCAATTGCGACTTCGGTTGTAACTTTCCGCCGCATGTTTCGACAGGAATGTGGACATAGGCGCCACAGCCAAAGACTCGAAGATGCGAGAAAGTGGTAACAAAGTCTGAGAGAGGGCAGGAGTTGCCCGATACTCAGCCGCTGCCTAAGATGGGCGGAAACGACTGTATTTACCTGAGAGAGGGCAGGAGTTGCCCGATACTACAATACATGAGTTTGGGATAAAGTCTAAGTAAAAGTGAACTCACCTCAGCCGCTGCCTAAGATGGGCGGAAACAACTGAGGTGCTTGTAAGTGAGGTGTAAGTATATATATGCACTGGGTGGCGGTATACCCGTATTATGTTACCTAGAATATTGCTGTGATAACCCTGAAGGAAGGTTATAAGGTTTAAGGGAATAAGATGTTACACTTCCGGTACTTCCGTGCACAGTTCCGGAAGTGCTTCCGGTGTTTCCGAGTTCGGAAGAGCGCAGGAATATTCCGGAAGTGGTTCCGGTGGTTCCGAGATCGGAAGGCGCGGGAATATTCCGGAAGTGGTTCCGGAATAGGGGTTCCGAGATTGGAACACTCGGAACACTCACAACTGTTGTTGTTTGTCAAGTGGGCTTTTGGCCCGTAAGCATTTCGGCTGGCGTTTTCCATTGTAAACGGGCGGATGGGGTGCGATTGTACACGTGTAGGGCGTGCATTACCGTGAACTCCCAGTAGGAATCAGGCAGGCAAGCCTGCAGTCGCATGGGTTGTGCCTTGTCCATGATGGTACGGATGAGGCGTTCCGCACGTCCGTTCTGCTGGTGGGCATAGGGGGCGGATTGTTGGATGTTGATGCCATTGTCGCGCATGTACTCAGTGAAGGCTTTGGAGGTGTATTCTCCCCCTGCATCAGAGCGCCAGTGTTTTATGGTGAGTACGCACATAGGCATAGAATTGTTTCGTGGCATGGAGGGTCTGATCCTGAGTTTTTATTAGAATCACCCATGCCATGGATGTGAAGTCATCATAGAAGATGACGGCGTACTTGTACTTATGGTATGATTCCATTTCAAACGATTTTAAATCAGAATGAACTAACTCGAAGGGAGCGCTTGCGTGCTTCTCGCTATGAGGGAAAGTATGGTTGGGCTGTTTGCCCAATTCACAACCGGGACAGATGGGGGTATTAGACGGTATGTCTACATCCGGGAAGTCCTTTATGTGCTTCTTGGCTGTGCGGAGCACTTCGCGCGAGGGGTGGCCTAAATGGCGATGTAAGAGATCATAGTCGACTGTGGTAAGCGACGCTAGATCTGAATGTGGTTGAGCTATAGGGGCTCGGAGCCAATAGAGGGTGTCTCCATGGGAGTGGAAACTTAGAATTGTCTTCCGCAGACATCTGTCGAATATGTCGATGTGATTGTCGCGAGTTTTGACGGTGATACACCTGTCAGTGAGGAGGGTGCCCATGGAAATGAGCTTTACATTGCACGTAGGCATATAGATGACCGGCGATAACCGCACGAGTCTGTCTTGGAAGCGTACAATAGCGGTTCCT
The DNA here is from genome assembly GCA_038088815.1 of Boletus nobilissimus. Lineage (NCBI taxonomy): Eukaryota > Fungi > Basidiomycota > Agaricomycetes > Boletales > Boletaceae > Boletus > Boletus nobilissimus. The sequence continues at coordinate 7,957 of JBBPJO010000488.1, read as the reverse complement.
TGACCGATGATATTTGTGCGTCCGTTTGCCGTTTGGGAGTACCTAGGTATCTTAAACTCCTGGTATTCGACCAGATCACTCAGGTCGTTAGTGTAATGTGCCAAAGCACCGGAATCGAGAAGCCACATATCAGGCGGTAAGATGTCATTGTCGGTTGCCCTTTGTTTTCCTTTACTTTTGCTGGTCTGGTTCTCACAATTGTCACACATCACGAGGGGGAACGCAGTGGTAGTATTTATGTCCATGCTATCTACCACAGGTATTCGAACGGTATAACTATGTTTTATCTGAGGCGAAAAAATCCGCGCGTCAGTACCTGCGAGAGATGGACAAAGGAAATCGGGGACTGACCAATCGAGAGCGTCGTCGAAGAACCGCTCCACATACTCGTCGACCTCCATGTCTTCCCCAAGACTCACTACATCCTCATCATCCGAATTGGAGGTAATCTCAATGATTCGGGGCGTTTCCATGCACTCTATTAGAGAGGGCGTGGAGGGGCCGGCATGGTGGCGAGGGAGGGTCCGGGCACCGAAGGGGCCGTCTTCGTTGAACGCCGAGTGTTGGCGAACATGGCGGTGGGAGGCGATAGGTTCGAGGGTGCAGACCACCTCGGGAGTGGGGGTTGCCCCAATGCGGCGGGTGAGAGAGATGGCTTTTTGGGCCTGAGGGACAGCGGGGGGCCCGTAGTGGGCGGCGCCGATGGTATGTGTGAGTGCATGGGGGTCGGAGACGGGTTCGCTGAAGTCGGGGCAAGCCGGGTCGAAGACCGCAGGCTCGTGGAGGAAGTTCGCGAATGCGAACGAGGCGGAGGATGCTTTGGCAGGGGCAGCCGCACAGTCCTTGCGCTTCTTCTCCCCTTCTTCAGAGCGTTTGCCCGGTCGACACTTCTTTCCTTTTCCCTTTTCCTCATCCTTCTTCTCGGTCGAGGTCTCCTCCTTCTTCTTCTGTTGGTTGTTGAAGGAGGGGTCGCCTTGTTGGCGACAGACGTTGGAGAGCTTGTTCGCCTGGGGGCGAGGCGGAGGACGGCGGGTGAGATAGTGCTGCCAGGCAGCGGTGAGGACGGTCTCGAGCTCCGTCATGGAGAGGACCTTGTTCTTGGTCGGGTCGGCATCGATTTCGGCGTTCAGCTGCTGGTGCAGCGTCTCCGCGTACTTGGGGAGCTTCACGACGGTGATGAGGGCTTTGAGGTTGTCAGGGACCTTGTGTTGGAGCAGCTCAAGCTGCGCGAATGAAGCGTTGAGCTTCGAGAAGGCGGGACCGGGATGGTTGTTGTCGGGGAAGGTAATCCCCAACATGAGTTTCCACTCGGTATAGGCGGAGGCGAGGGACGCTTTGTCGTATTGGGCCTTGAGGGAGTCCCAAAGGGACTTGGCAGTGCCCATGGAGAGGACGCAGGAGAGGATGGATGGTTCGAGGTGGAGGCGGATGGAACCGAGGGCCTGGTCGTCATTATGGTCCCACTTCTCCTGGGCGTCAGGGTCAGTGTCGGCGGGGCGAGACTTGTGGTACATCTTCTGCCAATATCCCATGGCGCGAAGAGCGGCCTCCATCTCCTGGGCCCAATGCTGATAGTTGGTCCTGTTGAGCTTGGTAATGCTGTTGAAGACTGCTTGGGACATGGTGATAGTAGGTTCTTTGGAGATGATGTGTCAGCATGGTTACCAGTGAAGGGAGTGAGTAAAAAACGTTCGCATCGCTGAACATCAGAGCTCGTAGAATGTAGGGTCATAGCGACCCCCTACTTCTAGAGTCTGGTGGCGTTTACACCTTGAGCGTTGCCACATGGGACAGCCAATGTCCAAGGTGTTCACCTAGAGCAGTGACGGCGTTTCCACACAGTCAGAGCTCGGAGCTCATAACCTGTTGCAATAGCGGGGATCCGGCGTTCACACCAGGATCCTGAGGATCTACTGTAGGGTACTTACCTTTGGACTGGAGAGAGTTACTCAGAGATGATAGCGGTAGCGGATCAAGAGAGTATTATTATTATTCAGACTCAGCAGAGTCTTATATACGCTTTGTAATGATTACTTAATATGGGTCACGTGACTGTAAGTTCGTGTCCTTTCAACACCCTCCTCCTCTGCCTCCTCCTCATTTGGAGCATCGAATCCTTCTGATATCATTTGGGGGAAAATATAGTACGACCACCAGAAGCCAGAAATGGCAACGAGGATGACAGACTCCTGGTGTAGATACATCTGGAATAGATGATATGCTTGCTTGTAGAGTTGTTCGCGTGCAAAACCCATGGGTATGATGGCATTCACCAAGCTTGTCTGAATGTCATGACAGCGAGCACCGGAAGACTTGAGCTCGGCAAGTAGTGGGATACCAATGTAAGTGACCTTTCAATCAAGGTGGGGGAGGACTGGGCTAACATTGTTGGATTGAGAGAGAGAGACTTTGTGAGTGATTGCAAAGTCAGGGATACAGGAGCGGTTGCGATGGGATGGGATGGAGATGCTATGAATGGAGTCTAGTGTGGTGTTACCAATGTCATCGTCCAACAGTAAATCCAGCTGCTCATCATGGGTGGATAAGAGGTGACCCGGACCTGGAGTGGTGTGTGGTTCGGCAGTGCCAGTGGTGTCATACCACAGATAAAGTTGTGGCGCCACAGACAATGAAGGGTGCTTGGCAACCAGATCAGCAACAATCTGGGCCCAAGGTTCGTACCATAGGGACTCCAAATTGCATGGATTCCAACGGTGACTGAAGGCGGAGAGCAAAGCAAGAACACATTTACATTCAGCAGCAGCATTGAGGATGTGGCCAGGAAGTTGAAAACCAGTCCAATCTGACATGGCGTAAGACTCGTACCCTAGATCATGATTAGAGGTGCACCATAGACTCTGGTCGTTTCGGAATGCTGTGATTCGATTGACAGTGTTCATGTCCACTGGCAACCCTCCACGTCCGATCATGATTTGGGCCAGCATCAGTAATTTAGTCATGGCCTTATCCACCCTTATTTGGACTTAGTTGACACTTATAGGCATTTTTTCGGCTTGAGTCGAAAGCAGTGGCTCTGCGTGATATCGCTCAATCGAATGTAGCTGAAATAGATGTTATGTGCGTAGATACAAGGCAGAGGTATGAAGAGGAATCAAGGTCCACGCTGCTGGTTGAGGTTGTGTGCAGTTGGGCGAAACCTGGAGGGTTTCCGACTTGATGCTGGCCCTAGCCTGAAAGGGGGCAAGGTGAGCTGTGACCCTTTCACTAGAGCCCATGTAGTAGACATGCAGTAGAAACTCGACCAGCCCATCATGTAAATCACCCAAGGATTTTGGATGACCCCGCCCCGGGCCCAGGGGGAGTGTTCAGTGAAAATGATGACACATACTGTATGTCAGGCCCATATTAGGGCTATATCCACATCTCCGACACCATGCATCGGGCCCATGTGAGCAGGTTGTGCACATGAACAAGAAAGTAGGTCGGGCCAATGTAAGGGGTATATGGACATTGCCGAGAGTGTATGTCAGGCCTGCATCAGCAAACCTACATTTTTTCTGGGTCATTGAAATTAATGACAAGACTGACAGGCCTGAATGGCCTAATCAATGATGGATTGACCTGACTGACTGAACTGATTTACTGACAAGCTGATAATCTAATTTATTGAATGGACTGGTTGACTGACTAACTATCTAGATAACAAATTGACAAACCTGACACACCTGACTGACTGACCAACTGACCAACTGATGTGACTGACAGAGATGACTAACTGATCAGCTGATTGGCTGATGGGCTGACTTGGCTGATTGACTGACAAACTGATTGACTGATAGACTGACATGACTGGTTGACTGGTTGACTAACTGACTGATGACATGACAGGACTGACAAGACTGACCAGATGATTAATTGATTGACTGGCTGGACTGATGGGACTGATATCACTGGTGAATTGACAAGCTGATATGCTGATAGCTCTGAGAATGCTGATATCAATGAATTACTTCTGAATGATAGCACTGATAACATGCTGTCAGTCAAGTCAGACAGCTCAGCAAAGTCATTGTTTTTGATAACCCAGAAAAAATGTAGGTTTGCTGATGCGGCTGAGGGTCATGTATGTATCACCCAGGGAGTATGGCGGGCCCATCTTGTGGCCATAAGCACTTCACCAAGAGAGTGGGTGGGCCGATAGATAAATCACCGAGAGAGTCGGTCGAGCCCATGTGCAGCGCCACCAGTACATCGCCGAACGTCGGGCCCATCTGAGGGTCAGCTAGCTATCACCAAGGGAGTCGGTCAAGCCCATCTGATGGCCATGGGCACTTCGGCGAGACAGTAGGTCGGGCCAATCGGGGTCATGTCTTGATCACCGAGAGTGTTGGTCAGGCCCATGTCATGGCCACGAGCACTTCGCCGAGAGAGTAGGATGGGCCTTGGATATATGACCAAGGGAGTCGGTCAGGCCCATCTGATGCGAACATGGACATCACGAAGAGAGTAGGTTGGGCCCACCTTGGGATTGTGTGTGTATCAGCGAGGGAGTAGGTCGGGCCCATCTGATGGGCATGAGCACATGCCCGAAAGAGCAGGTCGGGCCCTTGGATAGAGCACCGAGAGAGTCAGTCAGGCCCATCTGAGGGCCATGTGTATATTGCTGAGGGAGTAGGTCGGGCCTATCTGATGAGCATGTGGACATCGCCGACAGAGTAGGTCAGGCCCATCTGATGGGCATGAGCACATGCCCGAAAGAGTAAGTTGGGCCCTTGGATAGATCACCGAGAGAGTCAGTCAGGCCCATCTGAGGGCCATGTGCATATCGCCAAGGGAGTCGGTCAGGCCCATCCAATGGGCATGTGGATATCGCTGACAGAGTAGGTCGGGCCCATCTGATGGGCATGAGCACATGCCCGAAAGAGTAAGTTGGGCCCTTGGATAGATCACCGAGAGAGTCAGTCAGGCCCATCTGAGTGCCATGTGTATATCACTGAGGGAGTAGGTCAGGCCTATCTGATGAGCATGTGGACATCACCGACGTCCCCAAAAGAGTAAGTCAGGCCCTTGGATAGATCACCCAGAGAGTCAGTCAGGCCCATCTGAGGGCCATGTGTATATCACTGAGGGAGTAGGTCGGGCCTATCTGATGAGTATGTGGACATTGCTGACAGAGTAGGTCAGGCCCATCTGATGGCCATGCACACATGCCCGAAAGACTAGCTCGGGCCCATGGATAGAGCACCGAGAGAGTCAATCAGGCCCATGTGGGGGCCATCTACAGGCCGCCGATGGAGTGGGTCAGGCCCATCAATGGGTGAGGGATATACTGCCGAGGGGGTCGGTTAGGCCCATCCGATGGGCATGTGGATATCGCCAACAAAGTAGGTCAGGCCCTTGGAAAGAGCACCGAGAGAGCCAGTCAGGCCCATCTGAGGGCCATCTGTACATTGCCGAGACAGTAGGTAGCCCATCTGCTGGGGATTTGGATATCACTGATAATGTCAGTCAGGCCCATCTGATGGGTATGTGGACATCACCAAGAGAGTAGGTTGGGCCACTGAGAGTGTTGGTGAATCCCATCTTTCTCCAATGCAAAAATACTTTAAATTAATTAATACTAATAAAATATTTATAAGCTTTGGTTAGCCAAGTGCACTTTGCCGAGACAGTAGGTCAGGCCCTTGGACACATCACTCCCTCGGCGAGGTATAGGGGGCCCTCACATCGGCCCCACCGGCTCTCTCGGTGATCTATCCAAGGGCCCAACCTATGCGCTCGGCGATGTAGAGATGGCCCTCACATGGGCCTGACTGACTAACTTGGTGATCCGTCCAAGGGCCCGGCACATGGTGATCAGATGGGCTCCACCTACTCCCTCGGTGATACTCATGACCCTCCAAGGCCGATGCAGGTAGCCTGGGCCTTTCTGAACTTCAAACGCATCGGATTACAAACCATCTGTTACGGCTTACAAGGGGGTACACTTTTTCCATTACACTTTTCATTCACTCGCCTTCTAGTCTCGTTCACTCCACCGTACGCAGTTGTATTCGTAATGGAGTCGTCCTCCATCATACCAGATATGTTTCCCGATCTCTTTTCCTTTCCATCTCACATGGCGCCCCGCCCCTACCATATTTAGACTTCCTTCCCGTTCTGCCGCAGTCGCCTTATTCGGACTTCACCGCCTGCAGCATAGCCTTTATTTATGACTCATCATGACTCACTACAACTCATATGCTGTCCATCGAGTCATATTTTAGTAGCTGCGGATGCTGCGCATCCTTTCCTTATTTAGAAGGGGCCTACCGTATATAAGGGTGCTCTCTCGCCCTCCTGTATTTTCCCTAAGCTAGTTCTATGCAATATCAGTGTAGTTTCTAGTGACCACCGAGTCTAGTGACGTTCCTAGATAGGTGAGACCAGCTTAGGCTTCGCGTCGTCTCGAAGCTTGGCATCGCTCCTCGAGGATTCCTCTACTCATCACTCGCTCTCTCTTCATCGACTCGCGAATCTCTCTTTGTATCGCAGCACACTACATCACTACTACGCTGTGCGTTACAAAAGAACTAGCTTTTTCCCTTGTCCCTACTTTTACGTAGAGGACACTCCCCCTACCCACCATCTCTCGCCTAGGCAGGTTCAGAGTACCCTCCGACTCCGACTCCCCTCCTGAAACACCCACTGTGTCTCAACCTCGTTCCTCCCCATGACTTCCCAGACTTCACCTCCTACCTGACGGTCACCCATTCTATCTCGTCCTCCTGGATAGATTCTCCTCCCCGGAGTATATCGTGGCATACCAAGAACGTCAGAGGGCTCTCGCAGAAGTCAACCAGTCTCAAGGGTGGAACACCGACGCTCTCCCTTCCATCTCTGAATTAGCTGCCATCCCCCAGGCCTCCGTTGAATCCCCCATCCAAGAGGATCCTCCCCTTACCTTCCACGATCCTGACCCGGAACCGACTGGTGCAGAGACTTCCCACCCAGAACCGACTGAGGGGGAAGATATTGACATTGACCCGGCTCTAGAAGACGACGAAATGGTATCTGAAATAAAGGCCGGCCTTCCCGAGGACTTTTCCGGGGAGGCAGAGGACGCCAACAGATGGCTCCTCACTATGGACGCCTACTTCACTATCAATGACAAGGTGTTCACGGATAAGACCAAATCCCTTACCTTCCTTAACAAGATCAGTAAGGGCCGTGGCAAGACCTTCGCTGAAGGATGGCTGATGAAATTGGGAAACGCCCATATCCCAAACGAACTCAAGACCTTTGATTGTATTAAACAGGCTTTCGAGACCGCCTTCTCCCCCTACGACATAGCCGCCAAGGCTAGGATCGACCTTTCCAAACTCCACCAGACTGCCGGAAAGGACGTGGATGGAAACTGGAGCGATGGCTTCGCCAAATACACTTCGGAATTCCAACTTCTTGCCGAGAAATCCCTCATTTCTGACAAACACGCCCTCGTGGAATGGTTTATCTGAGGCCTCTCCCCTAAACTCACAACAATGATCCTATCTTGCGAAAAGATCCCCGACGACTACAAGGATTGGATTAAGAAGGCAGGCCAGTTCTTGCAACAACTGCGGAGAATTGGGGACCTTCGAAAGGGTGTACCACATATCCCAGCACCCTCCTCTCGATCACACAAGGACCCGTATGCAATGGACGTAGATGCCATGTGTCTGTCGCCGACTCAGCGCGCTGAGTACATGCGGAGCAACAAATGCTTTATCTGTCACAAGGTTGGCTGTAGGTCTTCCAACCACCATGGAACTGGAACCGACCAGTCCAACTCACGTCCCCGCCCAACCACATCCTCCAGATGCACCGCACGTCCTACTTACAAAGTCCTGCAACGACGGGCACAAGCCGCCACCACCACGGAGGAGGATGATGAACTCTCAGCTTACCTAGAGGAAATGGGAAGCATTGAGAAAGGTGCCGCAATTAAGATCCTCAAAACTGCTTTCGGGGAGGGCAG
>JBBPJO010000487.1:0-11363 GCA_038088815.1 Boletus nobilissimus | reverse complement strand
GGCCATCATGCGGGGAGGCGATGGCGGTGGTCGGTTCAAAGCGGAATAAAACCTGGTCGTGAACCGTGTCCTTTTTTTCTTGCTCTTGTTTTGGGCCGTTGTTTCTACCGGGACTTCCTTTTGGGCTCGCTGACGCTTTCACGCTTGTCCGGATGCTTCATCTCGTGTATTTGTTCCATTGGACGAGATGGCCTCTTTTTCTCGCATCTCCTGTTAAACATTATACCATACCTTTTCTTTATACATGAACCCAAATCCAACACTCATTTTCATGTTATTGTTTCTTTCTCCTTTTTATTTTGTTCATGGCTCGGTGACAATCCCACCCGTTCGTCCGTCCCGCTCCCGCTCCCTTTATCACGAGATACGGATTCGTACGTGCTTTTGAATGCTGACCTGACCCAACGCACGTTCCTTCGTCTTTTCCCTCTCTTTATCTTATGACCTCGGTTCTGGACGATGGACCCTCCTTGACGCTCCTTTCTTGCTCGTTAACCAGCTTTATACATCTCTCACCCTCAACCTTGCACATTGTAGGTTCTAACTGCGCGCATCCAAGGTATAATAGACTATTTATGTAATTACATTTGGCTTTCAATCATCGACACCCATTCATGTACATATATCGGAAGTATGATGGATGACTGGGGGTGTAACAGATCAACAGCAACGCATAGTATTGTGATGAACCATCATAACAGGACAGCAAAGCAAAGATGACGCTAGTATGGAAAAGTACAAGATGATAAAACTTCCATACCTCACGGTATCTCCACGACTTCAGCACGCATATCCCCAGCGAAGTTGTCCAGTCGTTTGATACCGGGAACGACGATCTCATGCTCAGCGGCAACTCGCTTGAACTCTCCATTGGGTTGTTGCTGGAGCAAGAACGCGTGAAATGGTTACTGCAGACGAACAGTCAACCGCAAGGCTCGGGGATCCACGTCCATCGCGGCAGTGGGTAGAGCAAACAACGGGGAACTAGGTGCGGAACAGAACTCGGACTCAGCGTCGGACGCGATATCGTCTTCCGCTGTAATTCCACGCGTGAAACCGTCGAGTGAATCGCGCAGCTCGCGAATCCACGGATGAACGAAAATAAGCTTGTGTGGCTCCGCCAACGGAAGCCTGTCCGCCGTCTGAAATTCCACGTCACCAATCCCTAATACCCTAGCACGGTAGGCGACGCAGACAGCGGAGAGCGTTCGGCGAGGATGCCGCTTTTCAGGCTCCGACGACACGGTGAGTATAAGTCTATAAGAGACGGGCGTCTACGAAATTGTACCGTCGTGCTGTGCCGGGAAGTATAATTTAGGCAAACCCATACAAATTTACATATGTACGATCAACAAGTTGAGAGTTTGTTCAACGGAGACCCTGATCTAACCCCCCGCAGATGTCGAAAAAAAAAACAAGAATGACGTCTAATGTATATCGGAGTGACTCACTGTCATGCCAAGGATGTATAACCGGAAAGTAACTGACCTGTAAAACCCGATCTCATTTTCCTGCACCCCGTTTTGGCCACTTGTACCCCTCCGGGTACTTCGAGGCAGAGTTGACTGCCGGCCTTCAAGATGGAATTCTCAGTCACGAGTCATAGGTACGATGACAAAGCCACCAACCTGTAAGTCCCGCTCCTGTCCTGTCGTTCCCCGTTTTTCAACGTTCCAGGCGCACTGAATCCGAGTGAATCAATGAAACTCGGTCCACCAGGACACCAACGTGCAGCAAACTCTTTGGCATTTTGGCTGCTTGATGATTGTGCGTCTTGCTGACCACGCTCAACAAATCTTGAGGGTCTGATGGGAATGGACCATTCATCTCAAAACAATTATACTGAGAAGAAGTAAACTGACTGGGCTGTATCTTCTTGGTCTGACAGTGAGAAGTCGGATTCAGCACTGTTGCTAAGTGGTGACATTGGTTCACTAATCCTTTTGAGTTCAACATGCAATATGGATTCACAAGTTAGATCGGGATATAGCACAAGTAAATCCGAGTACGAGAGAAAGGCGTACCTCTTTTGAAGGCATACAGCACCTAATTACCATTAAGCGGCCAAACTAAGAGAGCGAAGCCTAGAACACCCACCGTCTTCCACAATTAGTCGGTAGTAGTTCTCCGATAACACCTCCTCAAGACGTTTTTCATGAGAAAAATCTGTAAGTTTGAGTAATCCCTGTCATTTTTAACTGAAGGTAAGGTGTGCGGCGTGGGTCACACAGTTGCTGACGTACCATCCGAAGCATCTCGATCCATAAACTATCATGTGTGAGCGCAATCATTGCACGAGGCTCCTGATGGGAAGCATTGAACCGTGATCCTTGTATTTGATCCTCTAAGATCAAACGGACCTTTTTTAGCATATATTGATTGATCGAGTCGCCGGGATGGAAAGTCTGAATCAGAGAGTAAATCAACGAGAAACTGCCACGTATGACACATCACCACGGATAGACGGACCTGAGATACATCTTGCATGCGATCAATTGTCAAGCGCGCACCCGTGTAGAGTCGACAGTGATTTTCCGAAGAATCCTGATCCACCGTATTGTCCGTGGCACTCTCGGTGCCAGCTGACTGTGTAGAGTCGGATGGTCTACCCCACAGAAGGCTGTTTACATAGGTCCCAAGCCCCCCAAACGTTCCCTGCCGAGTCTCGACAGAAACAGTTTTCAAGAATAGCAACTTGTTGACCGTGATTCTGAATCCGCGAATGAAGACTGCTTGATTAGCCGCGCGGCGGCGAAACCTTCCATCGAGAGCGCGGTCTGGAGTATCGGACATTGGTCCAACGCGTCCAGTGAAACCATGCGCTGCCGACCAGATGTAAGCCGCAGCCGGGTCACTGTGTTGGTGGATTTGTTCGACTTTGAACTTAACGGAGCGTCGGTTCTGGAGGCTGGATCCGCTCCGTGCTGCTGCTCCGAGGGACCACGAACGTGTTTTATGGAATCCAGTAATAAGGTAGAGGGAATCGTTGTTGATGAGGCGGCCGGCCCTCTCGGTGGCACATGCATACCAATTGATCCCATATCGAATCGCTTCATCTAGGAACCTCCTCTCGTTTACCAAATCACAGCTTTGAGCGCCTTCTGGTAGAATGAGGACTGCGCCATCTTCCATGGATAGGCCGAATTCGTAATTCGCCCTTCAACAACTTCGATCTATTTCTGAGTTCTCTGAGTCCCATGGATAAGTAACATACCTTGACGGTCTTTGATCGCAGCTATGAATTTCTTGAGATATCAGTTCCACGGATTCGCTCGAGATGACGCCATGAGCAGATACTGCGCGGGGTTGGGTAGCGAAGTCAGCTTCCGGATCTAGTATGATGGGGGTAAAGTCCTCTCGAACGAGCCTAGGATACGGCTGCTCGCTGTGTGGTAGTGTAATATTGAACAGCACATCAAAGCTTCCATCGTTGGGCGAGACAATACCGACGTCGCCGATCTTCAATCCCTCTAGCTGATAATTTTCACGGAGCTGGATCTTGAGTTCTGGAGTCCACAATGGATATCCATGAGCTCCAGGTAGACACTTGGAGTACACTTCATGGGGAGCAGAGGTCATGTCGCGTTCTAACTCCCTAGCGCTTCTTAAACATGCTTTATAGTAGCCGTTTGCGTGAGTTTGCCGCATGAGAAAACGGTCGGATATCCACTATGGAAAGAATTGAGACAAGCGCTCATGGGGCCGTGAGCTGATCCATATCAGCTGACAACGTTGCTATCAGTGTGGCGGTTTAATTGTGGCGGTGCCACGGATGCATGACCGGTTACCCATCAGCAAACGCGCCCGGATCTAGCAAGGCCTAGCTAGACCATACAAGGCTGTAAAAGGGCTGTTAGATCTGGTAGTCCTAGCCTGGAAATACACTTTCTTGCATGCCGCTGCCATGTCTTGCAAGTAACGCGCCATACTAGCTAGAATACAATAGGCCCTTGCTCCTAGCAAAGCCTTGCTAGGCCTAGCTAGTGTTACGGTCTATGAGGGGGTACTCTTTTTCTATTATGCTTTTCATTCACTCGCCTTCTAGTCTCGTTCACTTCACCGTACGCGGTTGTATTCATAATGGAGTCGTCCTCCATTATACCAGATACGTTTCCCGATCTCTTCCCCTTTATGTCTCACATGGTGCCCCGCCCTTACTATATTTAGACTTTCTTCCTGTTCTGCCGCAGTCGCCTTATTCAGACTTCATCGCCTGCAGCATAGCCTTTCTTTATGACTCGTCCTGACTCTTAATGACTCTCTTGCTGCGCATCGAGTCATACTTTAGCTACTGTGGATGCTGCGCATCCTTTCCTTATTTAGAAGGGGCCTACCGTATATAAGGGTGCTCTCTCGCCCTCCTGTAATTTCCCTAAGCTAGTTCTATGCAATATCAGTGTAGTTTCTAGTGACCACCGAGTCTAGCGACATTCCTAGATAGGTGAGACCAGCTTAGGCTTCGCATCGTCTCGAAGCTCGGCATCGCTCCTCGAGGATCCCTCTACTCGTCACTCGCTCTCTCTTCTTTACGCGTGAACTCTTCTTTGTATCGCAGCACGCTACGTCACTACTACGCTGTGCGTTACAGCTAGACCTAGTACAGATGTAGATTTCGTCACCTGAAATTTCTCGCCTTGCTAGGCCTTGCTAGATTCTTACTTCCTTGTACTATGCTCACTAATTCATCTATTCACATATGAATACAAATCTAATACATGTGCCCAAGTCCCAAGAGTTACAAAATGTACACAGAGAATGATGGAGAGTGATGGAGGTAACTGAGTGCAGAGAACAACGAAAAGGACACAGTGCAACGGTGTGACAAAGTGTGACAAAAAGCGATGGAAAGCAGAAAGTAACAGAGTAGAATGCATCAGAATCCGTTTGACTTCTTGTTGCCCTGACGAGGTTTCTTGGTAGTAGGTTCATGGCCCCTATTTTTCGGCTCAACAGGAGACAAAGGAGCCACAATGGATCAACAGTCATTCTCGCCTCACACACTGTGTGGTGAGTACTAGCTATGGTAAATGATTGACGTGTGTGATGGCACGTACATCACATCAATGTGCTCGATGGCACCATGATAGTATTTTTGTTGTTGTTGTTATGGCATTTCCCTTCATGTCCCCCTTGTGCATGCCATGGAGAGAGATTGTAGTGGTGGAACATTAGTCTGGCGAGATACATCCACTCCCCTGTGATTGAATCCACCCATGAACCAGCCTTTGGACGGAGACGGAGACGGAGACGAGGGAGCCAGAGTGGCAGGATGGGATGGGCGGCAGCGCGATGCACTATCCGGCTCCACGAACTGCCCTGGGTCGATGGTGAGCTGCTTACCCAAATCAGTAGTCATACTACGATGCATGCAGCGAATGCTACAGACCCATTTGGACTAGGAGGAGGACGGCTACACAAAAACTGGGCGGGACATAGTCCACGGCAGTGGCATGTGCCCAATCAGTGGGGACACCATCCACAGCAGTGATCAGGTGGTCCATGGCATGATCACTGGGGCATATCCTCAGCTGGCGATTGTGCGAGTTGAGGATGCAACTGGTGGGGACATAGTCTGGTGGCAGCAGTCAGTCAGTGAGATGAAAGGACGACAGTGGTCCAGTGGGACTCACAACTTGAAGGATGCGACTGGTGGGGACATGCTAGTCCAGCAGCAGCAGTTGGTCAGTGAGATAAAGGGATGACAGCGGTCCATTGAGACTCACAGCTTGAAGGACACGACTGGTGGGACATGGTCCAGCGGCAGCAGTCAGCTGGCGAGATAATGGGACGATGGCAGTCCAATGAGACTCGCAGCTTGAAGGACGCAACTGGCGGGACATGGTCCAGCGGCAGCAGTCAGCTGGCGAGATAATGGGACGATGGCAGTCCAATGAGACTCGCAGCTTGAAGGACGCGACTGGCGGGACATGGTCCAGCGGCAGCAGTCAGTCAGCGAGATAATGGACGACAGCGGTCCAATGGGACTCACAGCTTGAAGGACACAACTGGTGGGACGTGGTCCGGCAGCAGCAGTTGGTCGGCGCAATGAAAACTCGAGTGTGAGCTATGCTACCCGATGAGCCAGCGAGTGCCATCAGCAAACCTACATTTTTTCTGAGTTATCAAAAAAAATGACCTTGCTGAGCTGTTTGACTTGACTGACAGCATGTTATCAGTACTATCATTCAGAAGTAATTCATTGATATCAGCATTCTCAGAGCTATCAGCATATCAGCTTGTCAATCCACCAGTGATATCAGTCCCATCAGTCCACCCAGTCAATCAATTACTCATCTGGTCAGTCTTGTCAGTCCTGTCATGTCATCAGTCAGTTAGTCAATCAGTCAATTAGTTATGTTAGTCTATCAGTCAGTCAGGTTGTCAGTCAATCAGCCAAGTCAGCCCATCAGCCAATCAGCTGATCAGTTAGTCATCTCTGTCAGTCACATCAGTTGGTCAGTTGGTCAGTCAGTCAGGTGTGTCAGGTTTGTCAATTTGTCATCTAGATAGTTAGTTAGTCAACCAGTCCATTCAATAAATTAGATTATCAGCTTGTCAGTAAATCAGTTCAGTCAGTCAGGTCAATCCATCATTGATTAGGCCATTCAGGCCTGTCAGTCTTGTCATTGATTTCAATGACCCAGAAAAAATGTAGGTTTGCTGATGGTGGGAGGTGGTGCGAAAGAAAGGTGTGCTGTGCCACTTTCCCTCGCTTGTCCGAAGATGTTGCTCTGGCACTTCACTCATGCCTCATTGCATGACAGAGCTGCCATCTTGAAATCTGTAAATTCATTAGTACTACCACCTTGAATACTCAGTAGATATGTATCACTTATCTGATGAACTCGAGGTGACAAGGAAGGCTCAAACAGGATGAGATGATGGTTGTAGAGAGATAAGCGAGATAAGTCGGAGTCTGAAAATGTGACACAACTTATCAGCACGCTCCGAGCATGAGGATGGTGAACAGCGAACTCGATGATAAAATGGATGAGTTTGGGTATAGTAGATTGGATCAAGTGCTTGACGATGACGAGGGCTCTGGCGATGAAAACACACAGGGTCCAGATGACGATGATGCCTTTTGAATCTCCCTTAGGTTAACTTGTATGGGTGCATTTTTGTCTCGTAGTACACTTGTGTTATTTTTGCACAACTTGGAATGCATATGATCGAAGCCATCGAACTAGTTCGTGCTAGCCCTTGCTAGATCTGGTATGGATGCGACACACTCTGCATAGATTGTGGTCGAGTATTAATAAGCTCTACTAGAGCTTGCAAGCCCTAGGTAGGTTTGCCAGAACCACCAGGTTCATCCGAGGTTGTACTAGATTTGGGTGCGTTTGCTGATGCCCTGATTGGCAGTGACAGCCCAGTTCCTTTCGGAGGATGACACGACATCGCCCTGTTCCATGGTCGGTTCTCTTATAATCCTGATGGACAGACTTTCCTCGCGGCACACACACATTTATATGTACTCATCAGATCATTTAGACTTTCCAGAATGGACTGCAGATGAAGCTCAGTCCAGCGTGCCTAATTCCCATAATGGCGGCTGATGCTTCAGCATCACTTATGGTTGCACTGATTGGAAGGCACAACAAGCAGAATCGCATGTATCAAAGGAAGGACATACTGCTCCCGGTGACACACAACTCTGAACTTCGCTGTCTCTCATAGAACAGTTACCAGAGAAGTCTAAGGACTGGTAAAAGGATGATTCCATGGTCATGCCAAAACAGGTGACTGAGCTTGATGATGACCATGACGGCAAACCCAGTCAAGCTAATGAGCCAGACATATTACTGCTAGTTGCAGTATTGTGCCCTGATAGAAAATGATCTGGATTGGCAGGCAGGATCCAATGGAATTTCGGCAGTGTGCGGCCCACAACATTCAAGTCAAGTGATGCGGTCATCGCTGGGCTGACGGTACTATGGGTTGTGGCGGTGTGTCAGCCCATCATCTCATGATGCACATTGTCGGTTCCGACTCTCCTCAGAATGACATGATGTCGCTCTGGTCCAAGTCCCAGCCGTTCTTGCACGAAGTACGCTGTATTAGGTCAGTTCTCTTCTAATCCTGATAGGCAAACCTTACACACACATGTTTAGTAAGGAACAATTTGCCACCCACTGGAACTGTGGTCCCATAGCAGATGAGTCTCATAGGTGGCCGGCCACAGGGATATCAAATGCTGGCAGAGCCTTTTCGCTCTTTCTCTGTCACCACTTCAATGATGTCGCCATGCAGAAATCTACTCTTGTCGTTCGTAATTCTCTCCATGGCACTATTATTTGTAGCTCCAGTGGGTATTGTCGCTCAATCTTCTGAGGCGACTTGTCTACCCCCTTATGGCTGGGTACGTCCTCTGCCCTAGCCAGGGTGTTTTGCTCTCAAACAGTTTCCATGACTAGATGAACAACAGCAAGGGCCAGAGCCCTTGTCTAGTCGCTGCATATTTGATGGATGTATGCGCTGCTGCCCGTACATTGATTTCCCAGTATGTTGTGCTCTCTTTCACACTTCTGATATTGGCAAGCGTTCGTCATCCAACTGCTCCCACCTACCTACCATTATGGCGGCCCCTATGTGAGCGGCCAAAGAGCACGTGCCTGTAGCACCATCATGTACAGCGCTTTTAGCGCCTACGCTATCTGCCAGAACACTTCAGAAATAGAATAATGCGAACCCCCCTGGAAGAGGTCTGAATGTCCTCATCTTTCACCCTCAGCTGTAGGGCTCTGTGAATTTTGCGTGGTAAATTTGCACCAGCAAATTCACGTATGTAAAGTTGAGCGAATTTACTGTCAAGATCAGGCGGGGTGATTATGATGGGTGAATTTGAGTGAATTTGAAGGGGGCCAGTCCAAAGTCAAACGGTATGTGTTTTGCTGTGGCACGGGCGTAGCACTGTTGCGACGGTCATACTATTGGTGATAGCAAAGAGTCCGAGAGTCCGAGCCAAATCCGCCGATAACTTTTTTGTATCTTTGATTTCAGGCTGGAGGTGTTGTCTCGCAGCCAGAGATGGGCTCTATGCTACGAACAAAGCTCGACACCTTAGAGCTGTATCCATCCCACCTACTGGAAGGACGAGAACAAAAAGTTCAAACCAACACCGAAATGGCACAAGGTCGAGGCAACACTTGGCAAGCGTGCTTCGGACGAGGTTGATGAAGATTCTCTGGCATTGCCCAACATACGATCAGCTCCCCGGCCACGTCGCATGCAGATAGCAAACATAGATGATGGCTCCAACTCCCCTGCCAGTGATACATTCGATGATGGCAATACATGGCTTGATGCACCCCAGCGACTTGAGCCAGAGACTGCAAATGCCGAATGGGCTGTTTTCACACTCGGTGGGCGTTCCGATGTCGACATTACCTCACCATTCCTCCGAGACATACTCTGTGATGCTGACACACACCTGAAGCAGCGCGGCGGCGACATGGTAAAAAAAAAAAAAACTGTGGATTACAAGACTCCAGTGTCGAATGCCCCCCTGCAAGCTCAGACTGGGAAACTTGGTAGTGGAAGTGAAATGGACAGTGAACTCGAGTCAATTTCATCAATTTCACTGTTAATTAGCGTACAATAGAGCCAATGCTAATTTACGCTGTAATACATGGGTGAATTTGACGTTAGAATATGGCTGAGTAAATCAGCTCAGTGAATTTCGGATTGCCCGAAATTCACAGAGCCCTACTCAGCTGGACCCTATGGAGTTTTAATTGCTCGAGCGTATATCTAGGATCGTATGTTGTCACGCATTATGCCATCTCCCATGAAATTCATCATTTTAACAGCTATGCCCCGGGTGTTCTGAGTGGTACGGTGGTACCACAATGGATGTATACATGAACCCAAATCCAACACTCATTTTCATGTTATTGTTTCTTTCTCCTTTTTATTTTGTTCATGGCTCGGTGACAATCCCACCCGTTCGTCTGTCCCGCTCCCGCTCCCTTTATCACGAGATACGGATTCATATGTGCTTTTGAATGCTGACCTGACCCAACGCACGTTCCTTCGTCTTTTCCCTCTCTTTATCTTATGACCTCGGTTCTGGACGATGGACCCTCCTTGATGCTCCTTTCTTGCTCGTTAACCAGGTTTATACATCTCTCACCCTCAACCTTGCACATTGTAGGTTCTAACTGCGCGCATCCAAGGTATAATAGACTATTTATGTAATTACATTTGGATTTCGAGTATTGTTTTTGTCGTCTACCCATTCACTGGCATGTACATCACTCGGGAGGTCGGGAGGTGCCACCTGGCGGTGGCGCAAATGCAAACCTAGGTGCTGATATCCTGCACCGCATGTTGGTTTTCTGACATAAGTATTACTAGATGGTTAGATAATTAGAAAGAGAAGAGAGAGTATGGTAAGAAGCATCAAAGTGTTAAGAAGAATTAGGGAGTCCAGTCAGTAAAAAATCCAAAGTCTATCCTGGCCTATGGTTGCATCCATAACACTTGTTGCACCCATCAACATCACCATGATATCACTGCTCAAACCAAGACCAGACCCTCGGCGAATTTGGGCAGGGCATAGTCAGGCAGGGGACACGAGCAGTCACACTCGGATGACACAGTTGGATAGGGAATGAGCGTTCGGGCTCGAGAGGACACAGTGAGGTGTGAGCGGTTGGGTGGGCGATTTGTGTGCACTACTTTGGGTGGGGCTGTGGTCACGGTGGCATCGTCGTCGGTGACTCGGCAGCATCGTCGCTGTCGTTGTTTCAATGCACGGGTGGTGCCACTGCCGCTGTCATCATCGCGTCATCGCCACTGTTGGGATTGTGAGACAAGGGGGAAGGTGTGGTGGTGGTGGTGGTGGTGGTGGTGGTGGTGGTGGTGGTGGTGCCACAGTGGCATTATCGTTGGCGCGGGAGCGCGGTGGTGATTCGGCAGCATCGTTGCTGTCGTTGTTTTGATGTGCCGTTGTCTCGTGTTGACGCGGGAGTGCGGTGGTGGTGGTGACTCGGCAGCAGCATCGCTGTCGTCATTGACGTGGGGGCACGGTGATGGTGGTGACAAGGCGGCGTTGTCGCATTATCACCACGGTTGGCACTGGAAGGCAAGGGGGAGTGAAGTGGGGAGGGCGGGTGTATGGTGGTGGCATGGGTTGGGCGGTGGCACAGCGTCAGTCGTTGATTGAGGTGTGGTGGACACAGGTTACGTTTTCGACTAGTCCCACCGTACAGCGGGAATGTAATTATGGTAAGTACTACCACAACTTTTCCTTTTTGCAGATGGCCTGAACAACAGCTGACCACGTACCTAGGAAACCCCAAGACCATTTTCCGCCATTTGCGAGCCCACCAGTCCAGCCAGTCCAGCACATAAGTCAG
>JBBPJO010000486.1:0-11369 GCA_038088815.1 Boletus nobilissimus | reverse complement strand
GAGTGTTCGCGAATGACCAGTCCCGAACCTTAATTGAGTTCGCATACTTCGAGGTTATGCACTTTTTGTCCTAGCCAATTGGGCTTACTTGACTTTCTGGCTTGCTGCCGATAGTGAGTGCTTACCATCCTGCTCGCTTCAAAATCTGACTATGATGATTGGAGTTGTAATGATTCTCCGTGTGTATGCGATGTATAATCGATCAAAGCTCGTGCTGGGTTTTTTGCTTGCGATCTACATCGTAGAGGTGGCCTTTTTCTTTGTTGAAGCTGGCATATATAGCGATCCGAACTATGATATAGGTACGTCTCGACCCAAGTTGGCTAATTCGTGGAGACGAGAATCTTCCCTCTAGTATCGGTTATACAGATCCTTGACATTACAATGTGTAATGCCTTCTACACCACTGGAACATGGAGCATCGTGCC
Organism: Boletus nobilissimus; assembly: GCA_038088815.1. Classification (NCBI taxonomy): domain Eukaryota; kingdom Fungi; phylum Basidiomycota; class Agaricomycetes; order Boletales; family Boletaceae; genus Boletus; species Boletus nobilissimus. Next base: position 10,941 of record JBBPJO010000486.1, on the reverse strand, counting down.
CGCTGTCATCCAATGTGTTCTTGGCAGTGTCTTGTGCATCCTACTGGTAGCCAAGTTCGTGAGTGACTTGATGCAGGTGCATCGAGCGACAGGGAAATGGGAGGTGAATAGATACATTCTTCTGCTCGCTAGAGATGGTTCCCTCTATTTCTTCATGTACGTCCCGTCTTGTTGCCTTTTTTTCTTGCAGCATGGTGAGCTCATGGGACAACACTACCACGATCAGCACCCTCTTCAACAATTTCCTTGTCTTGTTCGGTGGCCCAGTTAGCCTCGGTCAGGCACCAATCATAATAGTGATTAGTGTTTTCGCCGCAGTCTTGCTATTCACCCTCACGCCGCGGTTTGTCATGAACATACGGGAGATGTACGTGCTCGACGGGCAGGTTCGTGTGCATGGGGGCATCGACACTGGGTTTGGATTGGGGAGTCAAGCGAGGCGCGGTGTGGGAGGAACAACAACTGGGATCATAGCGTTTGCGGAAGTGGATACAACCGGGGGGGTGGAAGATGGGCAGGAAATGGCTACGTTGGAGCAGAGGGCAGGGGATAATGGTAAGCAGGTGTCGGAAGTTTAGATACCGCATTCACGCCAGTCTCTGTCACCTTCGTGTCTGGCTAGTACTTCAATATGGTATTTATTGTATTTATTTGTGCATCTGTAAGTACTCATGTCGAATGATTGATTTTTTAATTCACGTGACCGGTCGCGTTCAAGCGCGTCCTTGTCTTTTGCTTCTTCGCTTCGCTGGTACCCAGTAAGAATGCACCGCTCGCAGGTTCGTAGCACAATACCACAAGTTTCACGAAGCTTACGTATAACGAATCCATTAGCCTGGTCCATCCGCGTCCACCTCGGCAGGAAGCCTGAAAAGACAGCTCTCGCCGGAAATGCCAGCTGTTGCGCAGGGGAGCCTCAACCCATCCAAGCACACCTCACGTCGTCCCACAAAACGAACGAAACCGGCTTCAGAAGCCTCACAGCCTACTCCCACCATGCAAGGCACGGCGCGTTCCATGCCAGCCTCTCCGGTCAAGATATCGAAGGGGCGCGTGACAGCTATCCAAAGCGACCGAACCACAGAGTCAGGCGAGAAAATCAGACCAGGAATACAACCCGTTATTGTTCCTCAACCAAGCGTGACGCAACCACCCCCTACCTTTTCTGGCAACTTCGATTTGTATGGAATGTATCTACCCTTCCTCGCCAAAATCTGCCTACCTCAAGGAGCGACGACACCCGACTATTCCGCAGTATATGACAGAATTCTCACTTCCCAAGCCAGACATGACTACACCGCACGCTGCTTCCTCGCACCGCAAGATGCATCCTCGTTTGCCCCTCCCCATGGTCGCTTCGAGAGCGCGACCGTGCTGGATCCCATGGCCGAACGTCCCTTTGACATCACGCTGGATGCCTTCACGTACAAGAAATCACTCTCCTTCACCCCTACCGAGCGTTCATCTTTCCAAGCCCCTGAACATAGCACCCCAGGGCCGGGTCTCGTCGGACATACCGGACTATTCCCGGTGTGTGGTATCAAGAATGCCAGGGGCGTTTTCAAAATAAAGCGCGCCTGGACAAGGGAGCAGGACGGTGTAGTGAAAGAGCTCTTTGAAGGTTTTTTCTCCTTCAGTGTTTGCTATGACAGCATGTACCGGAAGGCGGGCCACGGCAATGGAGCCAAGTACAAGTTTGCCTTTTGGGGCGTGAGGGCTATGAAGGACAACACGGGAAAGGAGATCGGTTTAGGACCGAGAAAGTGGTAGATGATCGCCGATGCTTGAACTCTGGTGGGCGTTGAGCTGGGCTGGCTGGCTGTGTCGGTTTCTTTCTCGATTTGTAAGTTACTTCGTTCTTGTACACTGGAGGAATACTAGCGGATGACCGCGTGCCCTGTGACTCCTGTCGGTGAAGGAAAAGTGGGAAAAATACAACATGCATTTTGAGTGAATACTATCAAAGTCAACATCCACTAACCAAGGTAGCGTCCAATTTTCCTCCATGCATCCAAGTGAACCCGAACATTGACTCTGCCACGCTCGATTGCCAACCCTCCCGTCAACATGTTCTACGATAGGCAACGTGCTACCGTAGGCGGTGGTCATCGATTCATCGGTATACGCCCCCGTGAATAGGGGTCGGATGCACGCCTGTAAATCCCGTAACACACGGTTCGAGGAGCACTTGAGGATGTCCACCTGAGTACCGATCGAGGTTACGCCATGCCACCACAGATGTTCGCGATCAAACCACGGAACGTCGAGCGCCATTGCCATTGAGGTCATTCCTAGTGGATAATTGCACCCAACAAGTACATGGCAAAACCCTTGGCATTCTATTCACCTCGCTTGCTCTGCTGTACACCCCCAACCCAAACTGGACCCACATCCCCAAGATCTCCATCGTCTCCGTTCGGCAGCCACTGCCGATAAAAGCCTCAGGCTGTAGAACGCCTGCCACCACTTGTCGGCATGCGCTCACCTCGCCGTCGACGACTTTCACTACGGCCTGGGGCTAAAAGAGAAACGACGTCATGATACTGGTGGGAGACAGATAGTTAGAACTCACATCGAATTGATTGCGTCTCATGGTCATTCGGAGCCCTGCTGGTTGCTGTGGCGGAGGAGCCTTCTCTGTCATCTTCGACTTGCTCAATATCTTGACCGGTTCCTGAAGAGATAAATAATGTCATAATATTCGTTGAGATTATCAATTGGACTCACCGCGAGAAATTTGTGCTTCGGGATCACCCCGAGCCCTGCCGATCGCGGCATCTTCCATCGTCTTTTCATATAGTGAGTCGAAGACAGCTGACAGCGAGCCATACGCTGCGATCAGGAGTGGTATGCTCATCTCTGCTCGACAAATGACAGGGATTAGTGTGCTTTGGGATAAGACTGCAATGGCGTACGTAGTGGGTGGTGGTCGGCAACATCAGAGACAATCAGCAACACTGCAGGTTCCCCCACAACAAAGCACCGGGGGACGCGGCGCAACAAGGTAGCATAAAAGCTATGCACGCCGTCGCACCGTATCCTCAGTATCCCGAGAATGACGATTACGAGTGCGGTAACCGTCAGCCCCACACACAGTAATAGCAACACGGTCAAAAAATTGATGGTGCGGATCGGGTAGTTGAAGAGGAGGGTAAAGAATGCATTTAGGATGGTGAAAAAAAGCGATGGTGGTCTGAGTAACGATGCGATGCTCCGTCGTGGCTGGTCGTCGCAAGGGGGGATGCTCTGAGTTGCAGGCGCCATGGGGATGGAGATGGGATGGAGACATACTGGCGGCTAACCCTTCTTAAATACTGAAGCTGAATGTCTTACATTCTCGTCAAGCGAGAAATATCTTTAACTCGACCACCTTCTTTTTTTGGACAAGCGATGACATTATGTAGCGACCGAATAATCTAGTCCCACATAATACGCTAAGGCAGGTGTCTTTGACACCTGGTCCAAGGAAAAATGCTCTTACGCACGCCCTGATTTCTCAGGGGGGGTGGGGGCTCCGTAAGCTATCTGGTAACCCCGGTAACGACAGGGGGGCAGGATAGATTGATACCCATTAAAACCTCTGTGTTTGTCACCAAGTCCGGGTGCGAGTTATCGGTTACTACAGTGGACCATGTATGTTTTACTTTATTCGTGAGTATGGTGTTTCGTTTGGACTTGGCGATTTGCCGATCGAGATCTAGTCGTGTCTGTATTTTGGTTATCCGGCGTGAGCGAACGGTGTGGAGGGTTTGTTGGTTGCCATTAATGACGCGGTCGCAGCGGAGCACCCAGATTATGTGCGCCGCTTCAGATACCAGGATTCGTTTGAGCTGGTTGGAGCCTCGTTGGGTTGGATTCGGTACATCGTTTTCGTTTGGGGTGGTTGAGATCGTTCCGTAGCCCAAGACATGGCCAAGGGCTTTGGGGAATTGAGTTAGATTGTTGTCCGGCCACAGTTTTCGGGTAGGTTTCCAGATTTCTTGTCGTTCGGGTGCATTACATTCGAAAAGGATGTGTTCGAGGGACTCAGTTTGGCCCTCACACCCGGGCCGCTGGCGGTTTGCCCGGTGTTCGTAGTTCGGTATTCGTTGCCAGGGGTCGCCGATACGTTGGGAGCCTGTCATTGTGTGGTAGAGGAAGGTTTGGATTGTGCGGCTTATGTCTGGGTGACGGATGCTTCACCAGAGAGTGGCGTCAGTCTCGAGGTGTCCGGTAATATCTTGCTGGCGTATCGGGTGATGTCGAGGTTGATCAGGGTTTGTCTTTGGTATGGACGTTCGTTCCGTTGTAGCATAGTCTGGTAAGCCAACTGTTGTGTTAGTGCGGAGAGGCGTATTCCTGTCACCATGAAATTGGCAGGTACCGTTGTGTCGATGTGGTCAGGCTCTGCTTTTCGGGCGCCTTGATTAGCAAGTTGATCCGCTTGTTCATTGCCTAGGACGCCTTGGTGTCCTTTGATCCATTTGAAGTATGTGGGTGCGGCTCTGCGTCGTAGTTGGTAAGCTGCAGCATTAAACCACTCGCGGTTGGTGATGTCGGTCCATCCTTTGTCTTCCCAGTCCTTTAGATGCTGAGTGAGTCCTTCTGCATACAGGGAGTCGGTTACGATGGTAAGTGGGTGGGTCGAGTTTGTCAGTTGCAGTGCTTAGGTAATGGCGGCGAGTTCATCTAGGTACCAATCGTGGGAGTTTGTGACGTAAGGAGGATCCATGCCGTGCACTAGTACTGTTGTATGAGCGCATTGAGCAACCACCAACGCTCCGTCACAAGCGAAGTGCCCGGCCGTTCCTGCGTCATCCCATTTGATACTGCATGCAAGGCCTGCCCTTCCCGCTTGCAATAATGGTAGGTTGCCACTCAGAATCTGTCCAAAACTCACATGAGAACGTACAGTCCGGGGTATAGATGAGGGTGAATCTAACATACCTGTAACATGATACTCTCAAACCAATACACGTCACTCTGGGTCGTGGGCCACACGCATGACGAGTCCTCAACCACGTCATCCGGGCACTTAGGGGTCAAGTAACTCGGGAGCCATCTAGCGCAAGGTGCCTCGTGCATGAAAGGACGCGGCGAATGTCGATACCCCCCAAGTTCGGTCAATAACATTGATAGACCAAAGTCGGATGTATGCTCTTCCGTCTTCTTGAATAAGAACATTCGACTGGAGAGTACGGGTCAACTGTGTAATGTCGTGATTATAGTGTGACGATACGTGCGCCCGATTACGTCGCCGTGCATGACAGAACGCGAATGGACTACCAAAGGCAAGAGATGTGGGTTAGAATTGGCAATAGAGGATGTGACCAACTGTAGCGCACTCACGATACTGCACAGCTATTAGAATGCTAGAAAATAATTATGGGGTCATGCAGCGGCTGTGGAGGAAACCCTACATAAGGGGACACCAGACGAGCTGCACGAGCCTGGACCGAGCGGTGTACCAAGCAGTGCCTGGAGCGCCCAGGAACATGACATGCTGAAGGTGGTAGTTAATGACACGAACACGAACATATCACCTCGAGTTAGAAGCCCAGGAGGTCATCTTGGCCTGAAGGATGAGTCGAGAGTCGTTGAGGCCGATCGGGACCACCAAAGGGTCGTAGGATGCAGATACGGTGTCCCAGGAGTGGCGGGGATGTGCGCGCCGTCGAAACGGACAGTGCTGGGAGACCAGGCGCAGGTGCAGGTGGCGAATAGAGACGTCGAGCACGAACCGGAGCGCTAGAGCGATGGAGATGGCCCATATTGGATGATTGGAAACGAGGCGGAACAAATGGCACAACGAGCGCAGCACGCCAGTCGAAACAGCCTCGCTAGCTAGCTTTCAGGTGGGTCAGAATGGACAGCGCATCCCAGGTCGCCTACCGACTACTGGAGTTTGGGGATTCCAAAGGGACACCGTGCATTGCCGGTAGAAAACGATGATGAATGACCTAGACAGAGATGGTGGAAAGAAATATGGGGCGAAACAAAAGAACTTTGTAGGGAGTGTATTGATTATCCAACTCAAACTCCAACGCGGCAAAAGCTGGCAGGAGCTATTGTTATTAGTATCTTGTACTATCTACATGATACACAGTCTGCATTTCTCTCTGTTAACTCGTTCTCTACATGTACCTGAGAACTTGATATATAAGAGAATGTCATAGTGTTAGTCGAGGGACACCTACCATAAACACTGGCCATTTCTTGTCCTCCCAGGGGCACATCTCTGCTGATATCTGCTGCATTTGATGTCAACATGCAATAAAGCAAGTTGACTGCACATAGAACAGCTCTCTGGAACATGAGAAGGTAATATGCCACACAAAATACAACAGACACAATATCAGAATTCCTAATGACTGTTACTGCTTGACGAGATTAGTATATAACTGCTATGAGATAAAATTGATTGACATACAGTATTGATCACCCCAGATACTCCAAGCAATGAAAAACTCTCCTCCCATGATGAATATGACAAGGATTGCATGACAAGCTGAGACATAGCTGCCAGCCTTGTAGTATGCTGATAGTGTACCCAGCAGGAGAAGGATCCAAATGGTTACTGTGAACCCCACCCAACAACTGAGCAATTCTGTTAGGTGTCCTCTGGGAGGGCAATCTCCAGGGGAGCAAAGGGAAGCACTGGCAAAAAGAATTATGAATCCCTGGAGAATTGGGACTGTGACAAGTGATGCGACAAAGCCCTCCTGTATGTTCTTCTGTTCACGAGTAGAGGGCATAGGGGCACTGTGGGTTGTAGGTAGCTTATGGTATGGTAATTGAGTGGTCAAACCCCTAAGTCCTCATTCCTCCTTGGCCGTGGGAAATGATTATACCACAGCCCTCCGGGCATCTGCAATCGTGATTAACTGTAATGAATGTCCTATTCCCGAAAACGAAAACTACTACATTGTGTCGTTGACAAGTCATACGCTCTGGCGATACCCGAGTGTCAAGTTGCACAACGAACCTGCTCGATATAAACGACCAAGGACTGTCAGCGGCATGCTCAGAGTCGTTTGACAAGTCTTGGGGTCGTGCCGACGGATGGTTGGTTGCATGTTGACCGTTGAGTGTCCTTCAGGGTTTGGCGCGTGGCATAACGGTGTGCTGGAGGTCGAGGTCTATTTGGTTCACAGGGTCAGATCAGGTCGTTGTAAAATGTACATTTTTAAGTGAATATGTACTCCTTCAAAACGAAATATCAAGTAGCGTCCACTTTTTCTCCACGACCGAATGAAACCCCTCAAATAGAAATAGAAATACAGAAAACCTTTCAAATCGTCACTAGTCACTGCGTGCGATAGTCGGTGAGCACCATTCAAGACGTAAAAGAGTTTGTTCACGAACCAGAACCTACACTACTAGTCCTGATCAGAGTCCGCAATAAGATGCAGCTACTGGCGTCGAATCAACGTTGACTCTGCCGAGCTCGATCGCCAACCCTCCCGTCAATACGTTCATCGCTTCCTCTGAGAGATTAAATCCTTCTTCGGCCACGTCCACCGCGGTGACGATAAGCGACGTGCTACCGTAGGTGATGTTGTAACATGTGCCACATCCGGCCGAGTTCCAACCCGTCACGGTGTAAGCCCCACCGAGATTGGGGTAGGTGGGGAGGGAACCGAGGGTGGTGTAGCCTTTGGTCAAGAGACCGTTGGCGCCGTTGGAGCAAGCGACTTCAGACAACGAGAGGGATATTTCGTCGTATGTCGTGTCGTAAGTGACGGGTTCTACAGTCGTCTGTGTAATGGCGGGGAGAGCGAACGCGAGGGCAGCAGCGAGAGATATGAACTTCATGGCGGTAGAGAAGAAGGCGTATGCAGAGAGAAGCTCCGAGTGTTAGGTGTACGGGCTGAAGGGATGCAGACCGAGCATGATAGGATGAGCATTTATACGTTCAAGAGCTCTGCTCTCAGCGCGTGAATGTTTGGGTTTGGCTCTGCATTCGAGTCAGAAGGGTCAGCTGGGTGAGCAAGACGGTAAGCCTGGACAGCCATCGAGTAGATGTAGCCACATGGAGGTCCTACAGAGATTGGTTTTTTTACAAGCCGGCGAGAGGCACGAGCCTCGTCTTGCTGATATCTCTGTCCCCGCTGTTCTCATGACGGTTGCATCCTCCCTACACCACCCCGGGCGTGAGACGCCTCGTGTTCAAGATAAGAGATCACCGGAGGAATGAAACTTCTCCAGCCTCTAGATCATTATGAATCGACCCGTTAATCAGCCACGTGTAGACCCTGTGATCAGCTTTGAGGCTGTTAACATGCCTCGTACCTCTCATACTCGGCACGAGGCTGGGAAACGATCATGTCGAGAAGTCATCTGGCAGGGTGTTAATGATTATCGTAGGGCCACAAATATGAACCATCAAATTTTGTGGGTTCGCCAGCGATGGATATGAACCTAGTTCAATAGGTACCTTTAGTGACCCTCGCATGCCAAGGTTGCGCCTACGGGCCAAGGGATATATTTCGTCAACCTGCAGAATGCCTAGCGCGCGCGATGTCCTATAACACACAAGTCCCGCGTTCTATCCGAAACGGCGGATTCCTGTGATGCAAAAATAATAATACTGGACTCCAGAGGGAAGGTGAGAAGGGATGGTAAAGTGGGTTTTTGAAACCTGTGAATCGGTATTCACTGCTACTTGAATCAGCACACAGTGTGAGCACGGTGTAGGTAGGTTCAACTTGTTGGCTTACCTCTGTGTTGACGGTTTCATACTAAGGGTAATGTGCGGGGTTTGAAATCTGTTCTTGACTGCCACCTCGTTGTGATACCATTGTCGCCTTTTTCGCCGCTTCCAAAATGACGAATGTTGGCCTTTAAATGGGTTCGTTTGGGGTGTATTTCAGACGACTTTCACTTTCGGCATCTGACACTGCGGGAACAACACCATCCAGTGCGGTCACTTTTACGGTGTGACAAAGTATACCGATGCTACCGACACTTACAGCTTTTTCCGTCTCCCATGCAAACGACACTGCTTGAAGGTCTGAACCTGAGGAGTCATCAGCGTACGTCCCTCTTGCCTCCTTGACCGTGCCCTGGACAGGGTTCAACCCTTTTTATTTACTCAGAGCGACTACTCCGTGTACGCTACCTCGCTGGCAAATGGGAAAGGCATGATACTGGGGATCATCGACCAGCCCGTCCCGAGTCTTGATCTGTGTCCTACTCGGATGTTCACTCCGTTTTTATTTGTGCTGCTCGAATGCTTTTGCTGTAGCAAAAGCGGCGAGACACCGGCCCCTCCTGAGTTGAGACATGTAGTCAACATTGCAATGTTTCAAACGTTGCAGAGTGACAGACGCGATGCGCCACATACTTAGCGCCGAGCGGCGACGGACGGTAACGGACTAAACCGTAGTACACAATGGCCAGGTTTCCTTTCAGATCACAACTCCATCTACAGTGACATTCAACACCATTTACAAAGATGGTTCTCCAAACAATCCCTGCTGTACAACGCGCAGCTCAGATACAGACTCTCGGCGAGCCGTTGGTCTTCCTTTCTGCACATCCTGTTCCGGATCCTACTCGGCTTAAACCGAACGAATGTCTGGTCAAGATCGAGTATGCAGGTGTCTGCCAAAGCGATTTGCATGCTCGTAATGGCGACTGGCTAGCAAAGCCGTCGTTGCCACGCATTGGGGGACACGAGGGTGTGGGAACCGTTGTGGCCATTGGCGCTGGAACGACGGAGAGCCCAGTTAGTCTGGGAGATAGGGTTGGGATCAAGTGGATTGCGCGAGTGTGTTTGCATTGTGAGAGTTGCCGCACAGGCAACGAATCGCGTGAGTACAGGCAGTATTTGTATCAGAGAAGGATACATTCTTGGTGCGTGGACATGAAGGCTGATAATTCGCTAGTCTGCTCTGCTTCGCGCATCCACGGCTTTACCACGGACGGCACCTTTGCTGAATATGTGGTAAGCGGGTCATACTACTCGTCCGCGTTCTGAGTAATCTCTTTTTGTCAAGGTTTCCTGGACCTACTATGTCACACCTATCCCCAAATTGCTCGATAGCGCAACCGCAACGCCCATCCTCTGCGCTGTGAGGAGTTCCTTCCCTTCTAGCGTTCTTCCCGCGTGACGGACAAACGGGGCGCGTTGTAGGGTCTGACAGTTTACAAAGGCCTCAAGCGCATCAACGTCCCCACCGGCAGTTGGATCGCGATTCCCGGAGCGGGTGGCGGTCTGGGCCATCTCGGTAAGCAGTGTCCCCCCACGTTTGATCTTTCACCCCACCCCGACGTTCGTCTCTCTAGCGATCCAATACGCCCGCGCAATGGGTCTGCGCGTTGTCGCCATAGGCATGTCCTTTCAACGCTACACGTTATCTCCGTCTTATGTCCCCGCACGCCCGTAGATAGCGGGGAGGAGAAGCGTAGGCTGTGTCTCGCCCTCGGTGCCGAAAAATGGGTCGACTTCAAAGAGAGCGGCGAGGAGCTCGTCAAGGACGTCGTCGCGGCGACTGATGGACTCGGGCCGCACGCAGCCCTCGTCTCGGCTGGCATGGTCAGTCTTTCCGCCTTTCATGTACACCATCATACTCACTATCAAGGATTGGATGGTATCTCGACACGGGTTCGCCGCCTGCATCTCTGCTATATTGCCTATGATGTTTTACAGGCTACACCGTACATCCAGGCATGCTACTACGTCCGACGGACAGGAACCATCATCTTTGTGGGGTTACCACCAGCATCAGCACCATTCCAGATTCCGTTCGGACTGATAGTCGGCAAGGTACATAGTATCTCCCATCATCTTCTTTGTACGTCATGATGATGGAAGCTGATGCTACGCTGCCAGGAACTCAAACTGCTCGGATCTGCGATCGGGCAAGTACCTTATTCTGAACGATCATCCACTAACTCCCCCTGCTTTTATTGACGTATAGGTCCCGTCAGGATGCGATCGAGGCCATGGATCTCGCT
>JBBPJO010000485.1:0-11411 GCA_038088815.1 Boletus nobilissimus | reverse complement strand
TCCCCTTCGTTGACTTCGTCCCCTTCGTTGACTTCGTCCCCTTCGTTGACTTCGTCCCCTTCGTTGACTTCGTCCCCTTCGTTGACTTCGTCCCCTTCGTTGACTTCGTCCCCTTCGTTGACTTCGTCCCCTTCGTTGACTTCGTAGTCGGTAGGGTCGTAGTCGTCAAGGGGGTTTCGCTGGAGAGGACAAATATCGTCAGAGTGGCCGAGTTCTCCACAGGAGGAGCAACGATGGCGGGGGCAGTAGGCCTGGATATGGCCGGGGGCGGTGATGCGGCAGAATGGGCACTCATAATGAGGGCAATCTGCGCGAAGATGTCCTCGTTGGTTGCATGAAAAGCAACTCCTGAGTACAGGGCGAGCGGGGCGAGAGGGAGTAGGAGGGAGAGAAGGGAGAGAGTCTACGTCAATGGGACGGGAGCTCAATCCTGGCGCTGGCGAGGGCGAAGCCGCGAAGTCCTTGTTAGTGTGACCAGAGGTGGGGAACGGAGTTGCCTGTCGCGATTTTCCTCTATGTCCCTGAGAACGTTGCCCCACAGCTCGGGCTGCAGAGCTGGGGAGTCTGAATGAGATGCCCTTGCCACGTCGATTGAGTTGACGAGGACGACGGGTGGGAGTCGGAGTGGTGGGATGTTCTTGAGCGGGGAATACGTTAGTGGGTTTGGGAGTGGGTGTCCCTCGTCCGAGGAGGGGAATGGTGGCGAGGAAAGTGAGGACCTCGGGGTCGTCGTGGGGGAGAGAGGAGAGTGGTCTGGGAACAAGAGGGCGGCTAGTTCCTCCAGTAGCGTCAGCACTTCTTGATTGGCGAGATGGTCCAGCTGTGGGAGTCGGTGGAGGAGGGACAGGGAGGGGTGCTGTAATGGCGGAGTCGTTGGCTGAGGAGGAGGAGTCAGAGGACGAGGTGTTTGGGGTGATGGTGGAGTCGTCATCCCAGATGGGGTTTCGAAGGTTGCGGGCCCAAGTGTTCCCATCCCAGGCGTTGCCCGGGTGGTCGTCCATGTAGTAACCTTGAAGGTTGACTGGTAGGGTGTTGACGAGGGGGCGCAGAACGTGCATGTACAAGTTGGAGGGGATTGCCATGATGACATCGGCGAATCCGTGGTCATGGAGGGCATCCAGGACAGCGTCTCTGGAGGAATGGATGGCCTGTTCCATTGCGGCAGCGTAGATGGGGAGCATCCCATCAGGGAAGAGTTGGGCGTGGAGTGTCCGTCCGGTGGTATATGTATGAAAGATGAGGCCCAGAGATTGGAGTACGGAGTTATCCCTATAAAGGGAGCAAGTGGAGATGCGCTGGGCCGCGGCAGGATTCTCGAGGAGAGAAGCGTAAAGGATTCGGCGGGTTCTGTCTGGGAGACGGTGGAGGCAGACTGGGAATACGGAGGAGGTTCCATTCAAAGAGGTCGACATAAGCGAGTAGGGATGGCTGTGATGATGACGAATAGAGGAGCTAGGGCTCGACTCGAGAGGTAAGAGAGGACTTGGGTTATGGGGGAAAGGTGATGGGATCCCTGGCCTTATATTCTTCCAGGAGGTCCACAGCATGTCCTAAATTGGATTCAGGTTTCCAGGTATTCTTGGAAGACGGATAGCCTTTCCATGAAACGAGGTAGTGGCGTCGGCGGGCGGAACCCCGATGGGCTAGGATCTGTTCAATTTCAAATTCCTCTTCCCCGTCTATTATATCCAGCAGAAGCGGAACAAAATTGGGTCCGTGTTCAGCAGTCTCCCGATAGGGTGTCAAAAGCGATGCGTGGAAGGTGTTGTGGATTTTCCACGTCTTAGATAGGTGGAGTTTGTACGAAACAGGCGATATGACCTGTGAGATTTCAAATGGTCCATCGCGTCGAGGGGCAAGTTTTTGAGAGGGGTAGCGGAGTCTCAGGTTACGGCCCTCGAGCCATACCTTATCTCCTACTTTCCAGGGTTTGAATTTCGAAGTTACGCGTTCGCGCATATAGCGCTGGGCTTTTTCATGGGCGGCAGTGGCTTCCTTGCTAGCCTCATCGAGGTCTCCAAGGCGTTTTTCTAAGGTAGGGAGGAAGGTTTTCGTTCCTAATGATGGATAAGCCCTCGGCTCGTATCCCATCATCAAACTAAAAGGAGTCTTTCCCGTTACAGAATGAACGGAGGAGTTGTGGCAGTACTCTGCCATTGGCAATAGGTCCGACCATCGGGTGGCGTCTCCTTGGCAAAAGATCTGAAGATAGGTTTCCAATTCCTGGTTGACCCGTTCTGTTTCTCCGTCGGTCTGTGGGTGGTAGGCGGAAGAGAGGAGCGGATCATAATCCAGGAGCCTCGCTAGTTCTAGAGCGAAGGCCGAGGCAAACTGTGGACCGCGGTCCGAGATAACCTTGTCATGGAGTCCAAAGCGGGGAAAGACCTTTTCGAAGAATAGCTGCGCGACGCCCTCGGCATCCGCACTCTTACGTGTAGGGGTGAAAATTACCCCCTTTATAAGGCCATGGTCGACCACGACCATAACCGAATCAAAACCTTTAGACGGCGGCAAGTCCATGATGAGATCGACCGACAGACACTGGAATGGGCGGGAGGAAGCGACTGGAAGAGGGGTGAGAGGCGGGACGGTGGGGTGTGTGTTGACTTTGTTGGCCTGGCAAACCGCACATCCTTGGATGAAGTGGCGGACGAATGCGGTTAAGCCTGGCCACCAATAGTCACGCTGTACCTGATTAACGGTCCAGTAATAACCGCCATGGCCCCCCGCAGGCGAGTCATGGATGGAATGGAGAAGGTCATTCCAGTGGGCCTCGGGTACGTAGGCCCGATCCTTAAAGTAGAGCAGGCCGTCGTCAAAGTGCCAATTGTGAATAGTGGAACGAGGGATTCCCAAGGTACCCTCGTGCAATTTACGGAGTTGGTCAATGACGAAGCCATCGGTGGTGCAAGACTGCTCGATAGCATGTCGGAGGTCTGTGTCGATTCATTTCAAGAATAGCTCGCCGGGAAGTAGGGTAACTTCGGCGTTGTCGTCCAAAGTATCCAGGGCGTCCTTCCAGGAGAGAGCGTCCGCGGGGGCCATGTTATTCCCTGGTACGTGTTGGAACAGGAGGTCGTAGTCCTGTAGCGTCAATAGCCATCTAGCTTGCCGCCTAGAAAGCTTCCTTGGGTCTTTGAAGTAACACAGATTCTTATGATCTGTGAGGATGGTTACTGGCTGGTCGGTTCCGGTGAGATAGTGACGCCACTCCTCGAGTGCGCATATTACCCCTAGAAGTTCGCGGTCATAGATGTCATAGTTGCGTTCCGCCGGTGAGAACGTTCGGGAGATATAGCAGCAAGGATGTAAGTTGCCATTGGCATCCTTCTGCATCAATACACCTCCAGTAGCCGTCAATGAGGCGTCCGTCATAACGTAGAATGGTTTAGAGGTATCCGGCATTGTGAGTATGGGTTTCGAAGTGAAGGCCTGACAGAGGAGGTCGAAGGCCTGTTGTTGCTCGTGTGTCCAGGATCACGGCTGCCCTTTCTTCGTTAAGTCCAAGATCGGCCTGGCAATTTCCGAGAAGTTCGGAATAAACTTGCGGTAGAAGTTGCAGAACCCTATGAAGGAGTGGACTGCGCGAACCGTAGTAGGTGGTTCCCAGGTAGCGATTGCCGATAACTTGGTAGGGTCCATTGCGATGATACCCTCTTGAACGACCATCCCTAGGAATTCAACCGAGGATGCGTTGAACATACATTTCTCTAATTTGAGGCCGAGACGGTTGTCGCGCAACCGTTCCAGAACTCTCCTCGTTCGTTGGTGATGTTCGTTAAGATCCCTGGAATGGATCAACATATTGTCCATGTAGATGATTAACCATCCTTCCGCTACCATATCCTTGAAAATATAGTCCATGAATGACTGAAAAGTCGCAGGACTGTTGCAAAGGCCGAAGAACATGACGAGAGGCTTGAAGAGGCCGAAGGGCGTAATGAACGCCGCCTTCCAGGCGTCTTTAGTCTTGATCCGGACGTTATTGTACCCCCAACGGATGTCCATCTTCGTGAAGTAACGGGATCCCTTGAGTTGATCCATCAAGTCGCCGATGAGTGGGAGAGGATAGGCGTTCTTGATGGTATGCTCGTTGAGATATCTATAATCTTGGCAAGGGCAAAGATTACCATCCTTCTTGGATATGAAGAAGAATGGGGAGGCCATGGGAGAGTTGGAGGGGCGAATACGTCCGGCTTTCATGTGTTCGTCTATAAATTCTTTGCACGCCTCTCGCTCCTTAGGATTGAGCGGGTAGGCCTTTGCAACCTTGGGTAAGAAAGAGTTGTCTAGATCTATGCCGTGATCGAACGACCAGTAGGGCGGAAGGGGACCGTCATCCTTTTTCTGGAAGACGTCCTCGAAATCTCGGAAGTCCCGCGGGAGTTCCATCTTGGTTTTCTTCGCGTCTTGGGCAAGAGAAGTCGAAATGGTAGTTTTCCTAATGGAAGGTCTGGTTGGCTCTTCGTCGTCCTCCTCCACATCTATGAGCGCCGGTATCTCTTCCCGCTGCATGGTCGGTTCCACGTCAGGTACCTTCAGATGAACCTCTCTGGTCTTTGCCGTTAGTATGGGGTCGACGTTACGCTTCCACCACAGAGCTCTTCGTCGCCTCAATTTGTTCATCTGGCATTTCCTGTTAAAGACATTTAAAGTATGGGCCTCGGCCGCGATGTCTTCTCGATTCCACGTGCGTTCCCGTCCAGTCGGTTCCGGATTGCGTAAACAGATGGTTCCTGTACTCCAGTTGACCTCCGGATTGTTGTCACGGAGCCAAGGGAGCCCGAGGATGATCTCATCCTTGCCACAGTCAATAACAAGGAAGTCTCGGAGTTCGGTGGTTTCTCCGAGCTGCATTAGCACTGATGCCTGTTTTCGTATCAGGCCGTTTTTATTGGGAGATCCATCGACATTGCTTGCTCGAAGCGGGATCTTTAGTGGCGTAGTAGGGATGTCGCAAGCTACCACGGTAGCATAGTCGATGAAGCAGCCAGTTGCCCCAGAGTCGATGAGGGCTTTTGTGTCAACGCTTTTGAATGCAGTTTGGTCAGGTGGGTAGAGAGTGATGGGAATAGATATGGATTGCGATGAACCACCTGACACGAATACTGGAGATATCCTATGAGAAAATTTAGCAGGAGATGACATTGACCCATTCCTGCTCTTCAAAAATCCTTGCCACAGAAACCGGAGACACTCCGTATGCGGTTGGACGGGTCGATTCCCGTTCCAGGCCACGTGTCCTGGTCGGTTCCAGGTATCTCACATGCCTCTTCCCCTTCTCTCACCGCCTTTACCACCTTGATTCCGTGTTTGACTGTGTTTCTCTGGCGGTCTCTTGAGAAGAAGGTTGCGGTCCAAGCCCCATCCCCTGACCCTGGGGAGTAGCTGCGTCCGCGTCCACCCTTGACTGGACAGATATGTCATTGGGGTACGTGCCTGGTGATTGTTCCAGGACTTCCTCCAAGGTGGTTTCCCAGAGGTCCGCCGGCGTGAGAGTGGAAAATTGGTTGTTCCATGGTCCAGATCGTACAGCCCTGGCTTGTGGTGCTGCCCTGATCGCTTCCCTTTGGCACTCTTGGTAAGTGGCCATTCTTACCTCAGCCATGGCCTGGTAGCCAGCCTCCTCGTCCACGGACAAGCTGCCCTCCCTGAAAGCAGTTTTGAGGATCTTAATCGCGGCGCCTTTCTTGATGCTTCCCATTTCCTCTAGGTAAGCCGAGAGTTCATCATCCTCCTCCGTTGTGGTGGTGGCTCGTGCCCGTCGTTGCGGGACTTTGTAAGTAGGACGTGTGGTGTGTCCGGAGGATGTGGTCGGGCAGGGACGTGAGGACCAGTCAGTTCTGGTTCCGTGGTGGTTGGAAGACCTACAGCCAACCTTGTGACAGATAAAGCATTTGTTGCTCCGCATATACTCAGCGTGCTGAGTTGGCGACAGACGCACGGCATCTACGTCCATCGCGTACGGGTCTTTGTGTGATCGAGAGGAGGGCACCGGGATATGTGGTACACCCTTTCGAAGGTCCCCAATTCTCCGCAATTGTTGCAAGAACTGGCCAGCCTTTTTGATCCAATCCTTGTAGTCGTCGGGGATCTTTTCGCAAGACAGGATCATCGTTGCGAGTTTAGGAGAGAGCCTCAGATAAACCACTCCATGAGGGCGTGTTTGTTGGAGATGGCAGATTTCTCGGCGAGAAGTTGGAATTCCGAAGCATATTTGGCAAAGCCATCGCTCCAGTTTCCATCCATGTCCTTTCCGGCAGTCTGGTGAAGTTTGGAGAGGTCGATCCTAGCCTTGGCGGCTACGTCATAGGGGGAAAAGGCGGTCTCGAAAGCCTGTTTAATACAGTCGAAGGTCTTTAGTTCGTTTGGGATATGGGCGTTTCCCAATTTCATCAGCCATCCTTCAGCGAAGGTTTTGCCACAGCCCTTACTTATCTTGTTAAGGAAGGTAAGGGATTTGGTCTTATCCATGAACACCTTGTCGTTGATAGTGAAGTAGGTGTCCATAGTGAGGAGCCATCTGTTGGCGTCCTCTGCCTCCCCAGAAAAGTCCTCGGGAAGGCCGGCCTTTATTTCTGATACCATGTCGTTGTCTTCTAGAGCCGGGTCAATGTCAATATCTTCCGCCTCAGTCGGTTCTGGGTCGAAAGTCACTGCACCGGTTGGTTCCGGGTCAGGGTCATGGAAAGTAAGGAGAGGATCCTCTTGAATGGGGGATTCAACGGAGGCCTGGGGAATGGCAGCTAATTCAGAGATGGAGGGGAGAGCATCAGAGTTCCACCCTTGAGACTGGTTGACTTCTGCGAGAGCCCTCTGACGTTCTTGGTATGCTGCGATATACTCCGGGGAGGAGAAGCTTGTTGAAAGGACACGTACTTACAGTCACGTGACCTATATTAAGTAATCATTACAAAGCGTATATAAGACTCTGCTGAGTCTGAATATTAATAATACTCTCTTGATCCGCTACTGCTATCATCTCTGAGTAACTCTCTCCAGTCCACAGGTAAGTATCCTACAGTAGATCCTTGGGATCCTGGCGTGAACGCCGGATCCCTGCTATTGCAACAGGTTATGAGCCCCGAGCTCTGACTGTGCGGAAATGCCGTCACTGCTCTAGGTGAACACCTTGGACATTGGCTGTCCCGTGCGGCAATGCTCAAGGTGTAAACGCCACCAGACTCTAGAAGTAGGGGGTCGCTATGACCCTATATTCTATGAGCTCTGATGTTCAGTGATGCGAATGTTTTTCTCACTCCCTTCATTGGTATCCATGCTGACACGTCATCTCTACAGAACCTACTATCAACAATGTCTCAAGCCGTCTTCGCTAGCATTACCAAGCTCAACGGGACCAACTACCAGCGTTGGGCCCAGGAGATGGAGGCCGCTCTTTGCGCCATGGGGTACTGGCAAAAGATGTACCACAAGACTCGCCCCGCCGACACTGACCCCGATGCCCAGGAGAAGTGGGACCACAATGACGACCAGGCCCTCAGCTCCATCCGTCTATGCCTTGAACCGTCCATCCTCTCCCGCGTTCTCTCCATGGGTACTGCCAAGTCCCTTTGGGACTCCCTCAAGTCCCAATACAACACAGCGTCCCTCGCCTCCACCTATACCGAGTGGAAGGTGATGTTGGGGATTACCTTCCCCGACAACAACCATCCCGGTCCCGCCTTCTCGAAGCTCAATGCTTCATTCACGCAGCTTGAGCTGCTCCAACACAAGGTCCCCGACAATCTCAAGGCCCTTATCACCGTCGCCAAGCTCCCAAAATACGCGGAGACGCTGCACCAGCAGCTTAATGCCGAGATCGATGCTGACCCGACGAAGAACAAGACCCTCTCCATGACGGAGCTGGAAACTGTCCTCACCGCTGCTTGGCAGCACTACCTCACACGCCGTCCTCCGCCGCGCCCCCAGGCGAACAAACTCTCCAACGTCCGTCGCCAACAAGGCGACCCCTCCTTCAACAACCAACAGAAGAAGAAGGAGGAGACCTTGACCGAGAAGAAGGATGAGGAGAAAGGAAAGGGGAAGAAGCGATGACAGGGCAAGCGCTCTGAAGAAGGGGAGAAGAAGCGGAAGGATCGTGCGGCTGCCGCCGCCGAAGCCTCCTCCACATCGTTCGCCTTTGCGAACTTCCTCCACGAGCCCGTGGTCTTCGACCCGGCCTGCCCCGACTTCACCAAACCCGTCTCCAACCCTTGTGCACTCGCACACACCACCGGCGCTGCCCACTACGGGCCCCCCGCCTTCCCTCAGGCCCAAAAGGCCATCTCCCTTGCCCGCCGCATTGGGGAAACCCCCACTCCTCAGGTGGTTCGTATTCTCGAACCTGTCGCCTCCCGCTGCCATGTCCGCCAACACTCGGCGTTCAATGAAGACGGCCCCTTTGGTGCTCGCACCCTCCCTCGCCACCACGCCGGCCCCTCCACACCCTCTCTCATAGAGCGCATGGAAACGCCCCGAATCGTCGAGATCACCTCCGATTCGGATGACGAGGATGTCGTGAGCCTTGGGGAGGATATGGAGGTCGATGAGTATGTGGAGCGATTCTTTGACGACGCTCTCGATTGGTCAGTCCCCGACTTCCTTTGTCCGTCTCTCACAGGTACTGACGCGCGGATACTTTCGCCTCAGAAAATACATAGTTATATGACTTGTATACCTGTAGTAGACAGCATGGACAAATCTACTACTGCTGCGTTCCCTCTCGCCATGTGTGATAATTGTGAGAACCAAACCAGCAAAAGTAAAGGAAAACAAAGGGCAACCGACGATGACATCTTACCGCCTGACATGTGGCTTCTCGATTCAGGTGCTTCGGCACACTACACTAATGACCTGAGCGATCTGGTCGAATACCAGGAGTTTAAGACACCTAGGTACTCCCAGACGGCAAATGGACGTGCCAATATCATTGGTCAAGGAACCGCCATCATACACTTCCAAGACAGACTTGTGCGGTTATCGCCAGTCATTTACATGCCTACATGCAATGTAAAGCTCATCTCTATGGGCACCCTCCTCGCTGACAGGTGTATCACCGTCAAAACTCGCGACAACTATATCGATATATTCGACAAATGTCTGCGGAAGACCATCCTAAGTTTCCACTCGCATGGAGACACCCTCTATTGGCTCCGAGCCCCTATAGCTCGACCACATACAGACCTAGCGTCGCTCACCGCGGTCGACTATGATCTCTTACATCGCCGCTTAGGCCACCCCTCGCGCAAAGTGCTCCGCGCCGCCAAGAAGCACATAAAGGACTTCCCGGATGTAGACATACCGTCTAACACCCCTATCTGTCCCGGTTGTGAATTGGGCAAACAGCCCAACCGTACCTTTCCTCATAGCGAGAAGCGCGCAAGCGCTCCCTTTGAGTTAGTTCATTCTGATTTAAAATCGTTTGAAATCGAGTCGTACCATAAGTACAAGTACGCCGTCGTCTTCTATGATGATTTCACATCCATGGCATGGGTGATTCTAATAAAAACTAAGGATCAGACCCTCTGTGCCACCAAACAATTCCACGCCTATGTGTGCACTCAATTCAATGCCACCATAAAACATTGGCACTCTGATGCAGGGGGAGAATACACCTCCAAAACTTTCACTGAGTACATGCGCGATAATGGCATAAACATTCAGCAATCCGCCCCCTATGCCCACCAGCAGAACGGACGTGCGGAGCGCCTCATCTGTACTATTATGGACAAGGCACAACCCATGCAACTGCAGGCTTGCCTGCCCGATTCTTATTGGGAGTTCACAGTAATGCACGCCCTACATGTGTACAATCGCACCCCATCCGCCCGTTTACAATGGAAAACGCCAGCCGAAATGCTTACGGGCCAAAAGCCCACTTTCTTGCATCTTCGGGTCTTTGGCTGCGGCGCCTATGTCCACATTCCTGTCGAAACATGCGGTGGAAAGTTACAACCGAAGTCGCAACTGATGATCTACCTGGGCGTATCCGCCGGTAGTGATTCAAATTATCTATTCATGCGCCCTAACAACGCGCTACATACCTCGGCACACGCCATCTTTGATGAGAATCTCTTCCCGAGATGCTCCAAGGCGCAGCCACACCGGCCAATTAACCACCGGCCCAAACCCCATACACACGATGACGAGTCCTCTGGCTCCGAATCTGACTACCCTGACAATGGGGATGACACGGTTCCCGCTCCCCCTGAGTCACCTCTCCGACGACCTGTCACTCTGCCCTCTCCAAGGGCACCCACTCCACCTCCCGCGCGAGTACCTACTTCTCCGCCAGCACCCCCCGTAACCCCTCCTCGCCGTCAGCCTCCTGCCCCTCCTGCTCGTCCTCAACGACCACAACGTGACCGTCGTGCCCCTCTTCGGCCCGGTAACGTATATGGTGAATGCCGTGACCCTGTCCGGCAGATTCAGGATATTGAGTGCGCCTCTGATTGGCACAAACTTGTGGGAGAAGCACCGGCTGGACCTTCGGATTCACCTGTTGTGCCTGGAGGAATGCCTCCGTCCCCGACTCCGTTGGAAGATGACGTTGAGCGCATCACCAGGGAAGGGGGAGACGCTTTGGTTTCATACCTCTGCAGCCGTGCCTTCCCGTTGGAAATAGAACATTCAAATGTTAACTACCGCGAATGGACATACCGCGACATACTTAAGTTGCCAACCGACGAACAAGCCCTTTGGCGTAAAGCCTGCCACAATGAGTTACAAATACTCAAAGACCGCAAAGTCTATGAAATCGTGGATAGACCCGCAAATAGAAAGATTATAAAAAATCGATGGGTCTTCGATGTAAAAACTGACGGTAGAAAGAAAGCCCGCCTTGTAGCAAAGGGCTTCTCCCAAGTAGAAGGGATTGATTTCGATCAAATATTCTCCCCCGTCGTACGCTTTGAGACAGTGCGGTGCATGCTCGCCCTCTCAGCAATTGAAAACTGGTACATTACTGGTCTCGACGTCCAATCCGCCTACCTCTATGGCAAACTGGACGAAGAGTTATACATGGAATTCCCTGAAGGCTTTATGCCCGCTCATCTAAAGGGAAAACTCTTGAGATTACTACGCGCCTTATATGGCCTAAAACAAGCAGGATTAGCTTGGTGGCGCGAACTCGACAAATCCATGAAAGAACTCAGCTTCACGCGTCTTAAAACAGATGCTGGCCTGTTCATCTATCGCAAGGACAAAGAGCTCGTCCTAGCGATTATCTACATAGACGACGCCATCTTCTGCGGCCCCAACAAAGCCTTTGTAGATAAGGTTAAAGCCGCATTCATGAAGAAATGGGACTGTCGCGACTTAGGAGAAACACGTGAATTCCTAAGAATGAACATACGTCGAGACGGTCAAACTATTAAGATAGACCAGCGAGAATACCTCGACAAAGTCATAGA
>JBBPJO010000484.1:0-11421 GCA_038088815.1 Boletus nobilissimus | reverse complement strand
GTAGCGGATGTGGATGTGTTTGGAACGTTTTTCGGTGACAGGATTTTGTGCAATAAAGAGCGATCCTTGATTGTCACCACAAACGGGGATGGGACCAAGGCGATAGCTGAGTTCTTCCATCATCTGATGGATCCAAATAGCCTGGCGCGTACAGTCGCTCAAGGCCATGTACTCAGCTTCCGTAGAAGACAGAGTGGTGGTCTTTTGAAGGTGTGAGTTCCACAAGAACACACCATCTGCGAATTTCAGGTAGAAACCTGTTTGCGAGTGAGACGTGACTTTGTCTTGTCCCCAATCAGAATCGGTGCAGGCGATGATGCCTTTCCCGGTTTTGCCATGATATACGAGAGAGTAGTCTCAGGTACCGAGTAGATACCGACAAATATATAGAGCTTTATTCAGATGCTCTTCTGATGGGTTTGCTGACATGCGGGCGAGTTGGGTAACTACATATGAAATGTCAGGTCTTGTGCCGATCATGAGATACAGCAATGATCCGATCACCTGTTGGAATCGCGTCCGAAGTTCCGGTTGGACAGGGAGATCATTCTTCTCTGGGTAATAACCCTGAGGGAGAGGGGTGTTGGCGATTTTTGCGTTAGTCATTCTGCATCGCTCTATGACTTTGTCGAGATATTCTTGCTGGTCTATCTTAATAGTTTGACCATCTCGACATATGTTCATTCTTAGGAATTCGCGAGTTTCTCCTAAGTTGTGACAGTCCCATTTCTTCATAAAAGTGGCCTTAACCTTGTCTACAAAGGCTTTGTTTGGTCCGCAGAAGATGGCGTTGTCTACATAGATGATCGCTAGGACGAGCTCTTTGCCCTTGCGATAAATGAATAGGCCAGCATCTGTTTTAAGACACGTGAAGCCGAGTTCTTTCATGGATTTGTCGAGTTCACGCCACCAAGCTAATCCTGCTTGTTTTAGGCCATATAAGGCGCGTAGTAATCTCAAGACTTTTCCCTTTAGATGAGCGGGCATAAAGCCTTCAGGGAATTCCATGTATAACTCTTCATCCAGTTTGCCATAGAGGTAGGCGGATCGGACGTCGAGACCAGTAATGTACCAGTTTTCAATTGCTGAGAGGGCGAGCATGCACCGCACTGTCTCAAAGCGTACGACGGGGGAGAATATTTGGTCGAAATCAATCCCTTCTACTTGGGAGAAGCCCTTTGCTACAAGGCGGGCTTTCTTTCTACCATCGGTTTTTACATCAAAGACCCATCGATTTTTTATAATCTTTCTATTTGTGGGTCAATCCACAATTTCATAGACTTTGCGGTCTTTGAGTATCTGTAACTCATTGTGGCAGGCTTTACGCCAAAGGGTTTGTTCGTCGGTTGGTAGTTTAAGTATGTCGCGGTATGTCCATTCGCGGTAGTTAACGTTCGAATGTTCTATTTCCAACGGAAAGGCACGGCTGCAGAGGTATGAAACCAAAGCATCTCCCCCTTCCCTGGTGATGCGCTCAACGTCATCTTCCGACGGAGTCAGGGACAGAGGCAGTCCTCCAGGGACAACGGGTGAATCCGAAGGTCCAGCCGGTGCTTCTCCCACAAGTTTGCGCCAATCAGAGGCGCACTCAATATCCTGAATCTGCTGGACAGGGTCACGGCGTTCACCATACACGTTACCGGGCCGAAGAGGGGCACGACGGTCACGTTGTGGTCGTTGAGGACGAGCAGGAGGGGCAGGAGGCTGACGGTGAGGAGGGGTTATGGGAGGTGCCGGCGGTGGGGTAGGTACTCGCGCAGGAGGTGGAGTGGGCGCCCTTGGAGGGGGCGCAGCGACAGGTCGACGAGGGGGTGACTCAGGGGGAGCGGGAACCGCATCATCCCCATTGTCAGGGTAATCAGATTCGGAGCCAGAGGACTCGTCATCGTGTGTGTGGGGTTTGGGCTGGTGGTTAATCGACCGATGTGGCTGCACCTTAGAGCATCTCGGGAAGAGATTCTCATTGAAAATGGCGTGTGCCAATGTGTGTAGCACGTTATTAGGGCGCATGAATAGGTAGTTTGAATCACTACCGGCGGATACGCCTAGGTAGATCATCAGTTGCGACTTTGGTTGTAACTTTCCGCCACGTGTTTCGACAGGAATGTGGACATAGGCGCCACAGCCAAAGACTCAAAGATGCAAGAAAGTGGGCTTTTGGCCCGTAAGCATTTCGGCTGGCGTTTTCCATTGTAAACGGGTGGATGGGGTGCGGTTGTACACGTGTAAGGCATGCATTACTGCGAACTCCCAGTAGGAATTAGGCAGGCAAGCCTGTAGTCGCATGGGTTGTGCCTTGTCCATAATGGTATGGATGAGGCGTTCTGCACATCCGTTCTGCTGGTGGGCATAGGGGGCGGATTGCTGAATGTTGATGCCATTGTTGCGCATGTACTCAGTAAAGGCTTTGGAGGTGTATTCTCCCCCTGCATCAGAGCGCCAGTGTTTTATGGTGGCGTTGAACTGAGTGCGCACATAGGCGTGGAATTGTTTTGTGGCACGGAGGGTCTGATCCTTTGTTTTTATTAGGATCACCCATGCCATGGATGTGAAGTCATCATAGAAGACGACAGCGTACTTGTACTTATGGTACAATTCGATTTCAAACGATTTTAGGTCGGAATGAACTACAGTAACTCAAAGGGAGCGCTTGCGCGCTTCTCGCTATGAGGAAAGGTACGGTTGGGTTGTTTGCCCAATTCACAACCGGGACAGATGGGGGTGTTAGATGGTATGTCTACATCCGGGAAGTCCTTTATGTGCTTCTTGGCTGCGCGGAGCACTTCGCGCGACGGGTGGCCTAAGCGGCGATGTAAGAGATCATAGTCGACCACGGTAAGCGACGCTAGATCAGAGTGTGGTCGAGCTATAGGGGCTCGGAGCCAATAGAGGGTGTCTCCATGCGAGTGGAAACTTAGGATTGTCTTCCGCAGACATCTGTCGAATATATCGATGTGATTGTCGCGTGTTTTGACGGTTATGCACCTGTCAGTGAGGAGGGTGCCCATGGAAATGAGCTTTACATTGCACGTAGGCATATAAATGACCGGCGATAACCGCACGAGTCTGTCTTGGAAGCGCATGATGGCGGTTCCTTGACTGATGATGTTTGCACGTCCATTTGCTGTCTGGGAGTACCTAGGTGTTTTGAACTCCTGGTATTCGACCAGATCACTCAGGTCATTTGTGTAGTGTGCCGAAGCACCGGAATCGAGAAGCCACATATCAGGCGGTAAGATGTCGTCGTTGGTTGCCCTTTGTTTTCCTTTACTTTTGCTGGTGTTGTTCTCACAGTTATCACACATGGCGAGAGGGAACGCAGCAGTAGTATTAATGTCCATGCTATCTACTACAGGTATTCGAACAGTATAACTATGTTTGATCTGAGGCGAAAAAATCCGCGCGTCAGTACCTGCGAGAGATGGGCAAAGGAAGTTGGGGACTGACCAATTGAGAGCGTTGTCGAAAAACTGTTCCATGTACTCATCGACCTCCATGTCCTCCCCGAGACACACGACGTCCTCGTCATCCGAATCGGAGAGAATCTCGACGATTCGGGGAGTCTCCATGTGCTCTATAAGAGAGGGTGTGGAGGGACCGGCGTGGTAGTGAGGGAGGGTGCGAGCACCAAAGGGGCCGTCTTCATTGAACGCCGAGTGTTGGCGGACGTGGCGGCGGGAGGCGACGGGTTCGAGGGTGCGAACCACCTCGGGAGTGGGGGTTGCCCCAATGCGGCAGGTGGGGGAGATGGCCTTTTGGGCCTGAGGGAAGGCGGGGGGCCTGTAGTGGGCAGCGCTGATGGTGTGTGCGAGTGCATGGGGGTCGGAGATGGGTTCGGTGAAGTCAGGGCAAGCCAGGTCGAAGACCGCGGGCTCGTGGAGGAAGTTCGCGAATGCGAACGAGGCGGAGGAGGCTTCGGCGGCGGTGGCCACACGGTCCTTGCGCTTCTTCTCCCCTTCTTCAGAGCGCTTGCCCTGGCGATGCTTCTTCCGCTTCCCCTTCTCCTCATCCCTCTTTTCGGCTGGGGTCTCCTCCTTCTTTTTCTGATTGTTGAAGGAGGGGTCGCCTTGTTGGCGACAGACGTTCGAGAGCTTGTTCGCCTGAGGGCGAGGCGGAGGACGGCGGGTGAGATAGTGCTGCCAGGCAGCGGTAAGGACGGTCTCTAGTTCCGTCATGGAGAGGACCTTGTTCTTGGTCGGGTCGGCGTCGATCTCGGCATTGAGCTGCTGGTGCAGCGTCTCCGCATACTTGGGGAGTTTGGCGACGGTGATAAGGGCCTTGAGATTGTCGGGGACCTTGTGCTGGAGCAGCTCAAGCTGCGTGAATGAAGCATTAAGCTTCGAGAAGGCGGGACCGGGGTGGTTGTTGTCGGGGAAGGTGATCCCCAACATGAGCTTCCACTCGGTGTAGGCGGAGGCGAGGGACGCTTTATCATATTGGGCCTTAAGGGAGTCCCAAAGGGACTTGGCAGTGCCCATGGAGAGGACGCAGGAGAGGATGGCAGGTTCAAGGCGGAGACAGATGGAACCGAGGGCCTTGTCGTCGTTGTCGTCCCACTTTTCCTGGGCTTCAGGCTCAGTGTCGGCGGGGCGAGTCTTGTGGTACATCTTCTGCCAATAGCCCATGGCATGCAGGGCGGCTTCCATCTTCTGGGCCCAATGCTGGTAGTTGGTGCCGTTGAGTTTGGTAATACGGTCGAAGGTAGCTTGGGACATGTTGATAGTAGGTTCTGTTGAGATGATGTGTCAGCATGGTTACCAGTGAAGGGAGCGAGTAAAAAAGCGTTCGCATCGCTGAACATCAGAGCTCGTAGAATTTGTAGGGTCATAGCGACCCCCTACTTCTAGAGTCTGGTGGCGTTTACACCTTGAGCGTTGCCACATCAAGGTGTGTCCGGCGTTGCCGCACGGGACAGCCAATGTCCAAGGTGTTCACCTAGAGCAGTGATGGCGTTTCCGCACAGTCAGCGCTCAGGGCTCATAACCTGTTGCAATAGCGGGGATCCGGCATACATGCCGAGATCCCGAGGATCTACTGTAGGGTACTTACCTTTGGACTGGAGAGAGTTACTCAGAGATGATAGCAGTAGCGGATCAAGAGAGTATTGTATTATTCAGACTCAGCAGAGTCTTATATACGCTTTGTAATGATTACTTAATATAGGTCACGTGACTGTAAGTACGTGTCCTTTCAACACTTCTTGATGTGTACGGAACTGCTCTACAATTTCAGCTTGGGAGAGATCTGGGTGTGCATCAATGTATGCATAAACCAATAGCCAATTGGCGAGGGTAAGGTTCTGCCATGACAGCCAAGTCTGTGGAGGCTTTGCAGAGGTGTCAGGTGCATCATTGCTGTGCTTCTGTCGCTTTGCCAGCCTAGCTGCATGGGTGCATTTAATGCAGGGCTTCCGTTTCATGTTGAGCATCCCATTACAGGTCAAAGAAGTTCTCAATGATGTGAAAATTTCGAGTTACCCAATCATGGCCACCCATACTAATGCATATATACCTAAATAACTTAGTGATTATCCAATATCCAAAAAATTGAGCGCATTGCGGCTAGGGGAGAAATGAGCATAGCCACAATGCATGGTCTTCGGACCAGCGGGCGAAGTAGCTCTCACGCTTCTTGCTTCCGAGCCCTTCGCCCAGGCTTTGTTGCTCGTCCACGGCTCAGTCAAGAGCTTCATCGCTGCTCTCCCTGCTGCTTGGCCCTCCTTCCTCAGTCACTCCTTACAGCCATTCCCTTCTTTTCACTTTTTCCCTTCCTCCTTTTCTCCCACTCAACTCCTCCTGTAGTCGCTCAGCATGGACCAAGAAAACCCCATGCCCGATTTTGCAGACGAAGAGGCATGCCCGCTGCGTGAGGCGCTCAGCTTAGCCTTTGGGTGGGATGAGGAACAAGCCATCCAGCATCTGGAAGCCACCTGGCATAACAATCAGGGAAGGCCTGAACCTCGAGATCCACCTCTAGGGCATGACCAAGGCCCTCTGCAAGACGACCCCCCAAGGTTGCAACACAATGAACTGGAGGTGCAGCCGGAGCAGCCAGAACCTCCTCAGGAGAAGAAGAAGCCCACCATCGCCGACTTTGAGGAAGATGAACCCATGCCAAATGCAATTGCATCAAGGCCATCCCAGTTCGCCCTCCAGAAGATCGCTGCCTTCAAATACGTCGAATTGTGGTACTTCACAAAGGAAGGCTGCTTTGAGGCCACCAAACAGTCGTGCTTGCAGGCAGATGACGCCTTTGGCATCCTTGTGGCCAATGAAGTCCTCACACTCCGCCCAGTCGCCTCCATCAAGGTGTCCAGGAACGCCAAGGCGGACCATGAGCTTTCCCTCACGGAGATCCCCCAAGCGCGAACCTCCTTCCTTGAACATTTAAAGGAAGCTGGTTGGCCAAATAAACACATTTTGGCCTTATTCACTTTCTTCTGGACGCTTGAATCACATCTGTTCTGTCTCTCCATGCGACGTGGAGACCGCATCCTGGCCATGTACACTGCCAAGGTCAGACAACACTGGCATGACAAGTTGAAGCTTGGGGGAGCCTTCAACATTGCCAACATAAATGACTCCCTGCTCCAACAGATCGCCACAGAAGTCAATGACGAAGCGCTTAGCAAGGTCAGTACCTCACCTTCGAAACATGCCCTTTACTCACAAGCTCTCTATTCACATTTCCTCCCATTCCCATTCCTGGGTTATTCGGTTTGCTCTGGATGCCTCTTGTCATGCTCCTCCACACAGGTCAAGAGCTTCATGACCTTACAGGTGTCCTCACCTAATGCCAGTCGGCAAGCATGATGTGCTTACAATCCACGGGCTGATCCCATTCGCAAGCAACGCCGCGACTCTCACTCACTCTCCCCTCTGCCGCAGTTTCATGGCTCTAACGGGACAAGCAGAGACTTCAACTGTTCTCCCACAGACTCAAAGCCCTCCCAGAGGCGCTTGTCCCGAGACACCCAGTGCACCAAATCAGCATGCCCATCATGCCTCGGTCATTACCTGCACAACATCAACTGTTACACCATCAAGCACCTTTGGGACAGAACGCCAGCATACGCTAGGCGCTCCCCAGAGGGCCATCTCATCGATCCCGCCGGAGACATCCTCTATAACGATTGGCAAAAGCCCCAAGGGTGCTCATGTCCACACAACAATGCAAAGCATGCATGCTCAGGCTGCGGCAGCCCCTCTCACGGCGCTCAAAAGTGCCCTAAAGCGCAGCCACGAGCCAGCAGTCTCCCCATACCAGCCTGAAGCATGGCGAGATTTCCTCTTGTGCGCAGGACTCATGGCATGATATCCCAATGTAGTTGACAGGTTATCACACGGTTTCCACGCATTCATGCCTCCACTATATCAAACCTTCTCCCTCCCTAATCACCCTTCAATTGCACAGTTCGCGACCGTCTTTGAGGACATTGTACAGAAAGAGTTTAAAAAACATCGGTACATAGGACCACTCACCGCAAGCGAAGTAGAACAAGTTGTTGGACACCTCCAAACTGCTCCCCTTTCCCTAATACCAAAGCCTGGCAGGCCCAGTAAATACCGCATGATCCAGGATCTCTCACATCCAAGACAATCTGTGTCCATACTGTCAATAAATGCCCAGTTATCCCTAGACGATTTCATGGCCCCTTATAGTACTTTCCCCATAGTAGCACTGCTCCTCTCCTCCCTCCCACCTGGTTCACAAGGAGCAGTCCGAGATATAGCCGAAGCTTACCGTACAATCCCTGTGCACCCTTTGCAATGGCACGGTTTAGTCGTTCGCACATCAGACTCTCATTTCGCCATAGATACCTCATTAGCCTTCGATTTTGCCCCTTCGGCAGGCATTTATGGTGATGTGGCCAGTGCAGGCACGGACATCATGCATTTCGTCAGGATCAGCTCCATTTTACATTGGGTAGATGACCATTTTTTCGTCTGCATCCCCAGATCGCACCTGCAAAATTACAATGAGACACGGCGCAACTTTGCCAAGCGCATCAGAGATCAAGGAGGCATGTCAGTACAGGGCGGTCGCTTCTGGTTCAAAGGAGCCACACTCCCGGACGGCTCCACAGAGGAGTTCAATGAGGACTGCACTTTCCCCATACATGATTTGACATGCTCCAAGCCAGACACTGTGGATAATTCCCTCTACACATACAGCTTCAATGACATCGACAGCATCTCCTCAATTTTAGGCATTCCCTGGGAACCTGCCAAGGACATCCCTTTCTCTTTGAAGCCCACATTCATTGGTTTCACATGGGACTTAGAAGTGCACACGGTGACCCTGTCAGAGGCTAAATGGTAAAAATACCTTGCCACGCTCCAGGAGTGGGCAACCAAGAGAACGTACTCATTGCATGAGGTGCAAAAACTCCTCAGCAAGCTTACACATGTGGCACAGGTCTTCCCAGAGGGACGTCCTTACCTCACAGGCCTTGAGTGTTGATCGAGCACCATGTAGTAGCTCTCAATGCTACTTATAATACTTACTAGTAGTAGTGTAGTTTACCTTATATGGAAATAGTCACACGCCACATGTAGTATATAAGTTGGAACTCAGTCGTCTGAGTTCAAATAACATCTTGTGTTCTTACCACAACCATTGCTTGCAGCAACACCCGCTAACCACTTGGTGAGTGTCAGGTATTCCTCTACCATATACCTGTTGCTTCAACATTGAGGCCTTTCTCACCATTTTCAGTTCCAAACTGTTCGTCCCGCACACACCCCCACACGGCACACAGAACAACATAAAATGGTGGTCTGATCGCTTAAGTAAGCAGGCCCCTCCTTCCCCCATCCCAACACCTTGCTCCCCCATCAACCTCCACACATTCTTGGATGCCAGCTCCAGCACGGGCATTGGAATTTACATACACGGACATTGGCGGGTGTGGTCCCTTCGCCCAGGATGGAACACTGACGGTCGTGACATTGGCTGGGCCGAAGCGGTCTGTTTCGAGCTCCTCACGCTCTCCATCCTCAGCCAAATACAGCCCAACTCCACCTTTCTGGTCCATGGGGACAACCAAGGAGTCGTCGAAGCATGGAAACGCGGCCACAGCCACAACAAGCATGTCAACAGGGTTTTCAAGCGCCTCATCCCACAGCTCATATGCGAAAATTGCAGCATCGTCATTAAGTATGTCCCAAGCAGCAGCAACCCCGCTGACCCTATTTCACGTGGCGTATTCCCCTCCTCTTCCCTTCGCCTCCCCCCAATCAAAATCCCCGCCGACATTGCCCATTTCCTCACCGAGTCTCCCTATGCCTCCCCAGCCTCATGAGTCAGTCGTGCTTGAGCACAACAGCACCAGACCCGCTCATCCCACTCTCCTCATCAAAGCACTGCAAGCCCAGACTGCAGACAGTGCCTGAGCTTCGTTTCCACCAGCAATACCCACATCTCGCACTGTCGCACTGCAACCAAATAACCTCCATCTGCACTGTGCAGCAAGAGACCATCTACACACTTGGCGTCCTTTTCAACAGGACTCCCAAGTGCCGCAACACCTGGTACAACCAGAGGACATGCAGCGCATCCTCAGCCTATTGCCGCTAGCATGGGCAGACTCGTCCAAGGAAATGTACGGTTCAGGCTTGCTCGCCTACCACACATTCTGTGACTTCAAGAACATCAGCAAACACACCCAAATCTAGTACAACCTTGGATGAACCCGGCGGTTCTGGGAAACCTACCTAGGGCTTGCAAGCTCTAGCAGAGCTTATTAATACTCAACCACAATCTATGCAGAGTGTGTCGCATCCATACCAGATCTAGCAAGGGCTAGCACGAACTAGTTCAATGGCTTCGATCGTATGCATTCCAAGTTGTGCAAAAATAACACAAGTGTACTACGAGACAAAATGCGCCCATACAAGTTAACCTAAGGGAGATTCAAAAGGCATCATTGTCATCTGGACCCTGTGCATTTTCATCGCCAGAGACCTCATCATCGTCAAGCACTTGATCCAATCTACTATACCCAAACTCGTCCATTTCATCATTGAGTTCACTGTTCACCATCCTCATGCTCGGAGCGTGCTGATAAGTTGCGTCGCATTTTCAGACTCTGACTTATCTCACTTATCTCTCTACAACCATCATCTCATCCTGTTTGAGCCTTCCTCGTCACCTCAAGTTCATCAGATAAGTGATACATATCTACTGAGTATTCAAGGTGGTAGTACTAATGAATTTACAGATTTTGAGATGGCAGCTCTGTCGTGCAATGAGGCATGAGTGAAGTGCCAGAGCAACATCTTCGGAGAAGTGAGGGAAAGTGGTGCAGCACACCTTTCTTTTGTGCCACCTCCCGCACTTGCTGGCTCATCGGGTAGCATAGCTCGCACTCAAGTTTTCATTGCACCAACTGACTGCTGCTGCCAGACCACGTCCCACCAGTTGTGTCCTTCAAGCTGTGAGTCCCATTGGACTGCTGTCGTCCATTATCTCGCCGACTGACTGCTGCCGCTGGACCACATCCCGCCAGTTGCGTCCTTCAAGCTGCGAGTCTCATTGCACTGCTGTCATCCCGTTATCTCGCCAGCTGACTGCTGCCGCCAGACCATGTCCCACCAGTTGTGTCCTTCAAGCTGTGAGTCTCAATGGACCGTTGTCGTCCCTTTATCTCACTGACCGACTGCTGCTGCTGGACTAGCATGTCCCCACCAGTCGCATCCTTCAAGTTGTGAGTCCCACTGGACCACCGTCGTCCTTTCATCTCACCGACTGACTGCTGCCACCGGACTATGTCCCCACCAGTCGCATCCTCAACTCGTGCAATTGCCAGCTGAGGATATGCCCCAGTGATCATGCCATGGACCACCTGATCACTGCCGTGGATGGTGTCCCCACTGATTGGGCACATGCTGCTGCCATGGACTATGTCCCACCCAGTTTTTGTGTAGCCGTCCTCCTCCTAGTCCAAATGGGTCTGTAGCATTTGCTGCATGCATCGTAGTACGACTACTGATTTGGGTAAGCAGCTCACCATCAACCCAGGGCAGTTCGTGGAGCCAGACAGCGCGTCGCGCTGCTGCCTGTCCCATCCTGCCACTCTGGCTCCCTCGTCTCCATCTCAGTCACCCTCCAAAGACTGGTTCATGGGTGGATTCAATCACAGGGGAGTGGATGTATCTCGCCAGACTAACATTCCACCACTACAATCTCTCTCCATGGCATGCACAAGGGGGACATGAAGGGAAATGCCATAACAACAACAACAAAAATACTATCATGGTGCCAT
Organism: Boletus nobilissimus; assembly: GCA_038088815.1. Lineage (NCBI taxonomy): Eukaryota > Fungi > Basidiomycota > Agaricomycetes > Boletales > Boletaceae > Boletus > Boletus nobilissimus. Next base: position 155 of record JBBPJO010000484.1, on the reverse strand, counting down.
CGAGCACATTGATGTGATGTACGTGCCATCGAGATGAACAGTGAGGGGTGCGCTGAGGGATGCGCGAGTGTTGAGTCGTTTGTTTGATTAGCTTGCGCCAACAGGGCTCATAACCTAACAAAGTCTGAGAGAGGGCAGGAGTTGCCCGATACTCA
>JBBPJO010000483.1:0-11445 GCA_038088815.1 Boletus nobilissimus | reverse complement strand
TGCCCTGGATGATGTTGAGCGTGTCTGTCGTGGCAGCGAGATTGATCGACCCGCCCACGCCGCCGACTTTGCGGCAGATGGAGCACACGCACAACTAGTCCAGCGTCGAAATTCTTGTATGTAAAAAAGACTCGACAGGACGCACCTGGTAGGGAACTGGAGTGTGGCTTTCTACGGTGAAGCGCACAGCACCGCAGTGACAACTTCCTTGGAGTAGCATGGGCATCAAGTGACAGGGGCTCTTGCTGCTGTATATAACCACGCGTACAGCCACCGGGTATCAAACTATTGATCAATGAAAGTGGGTTTCGACTGAGTTCGAGACTTGTGTAACAAACAACGTGCACATCGTGCGGCCACCAAGTTGCATTTCGAAGGATATAATGCGACGCAGGAACCACGCCTTGCTCCTCCACTTTGCTTCTTGCTTTCTATTGCGTTAGAGGGACGTTGTTCATGAGCCAGTCGACAACCACTGGTACGTACTGACGGGTAGTTGAGCTGGAATAGCGTTCATGCTGACTATTGGACAAGAGCATGCTTCGGCCCCACAAATTGTGATCAAGGGCGGCAGACCAATCCAGGCAATTGCATTCTTGGCGCAAGGAGCCTATCTTGTGGGCGGCGACGATGGGACGGTCCGACTATGGCGCTCAGCAGACGGCCAACTTGTGGAAGTGGTGGTGACAGGAGATGTCCACTCTCTTGCTGTCTCAAGCAATAGCAAATGGATCGGGTCAGGGACGATGTGGGGAGAGGTGACCGTCTGGAACGCACACACTTACGAAAGGGTTCTCTCACACAAGGACGATGCCCATACCATCACTGCAGTCGACTTCTCACCGGATTCGACTCGGCTCGTCATCGCCTCGGTTATAGGTACAGCTTCCATCATTCAAATTCCGACTGGCAAACGGATAGTGGGACCACTCTGCCACCAGTCTTCCCTAACAACGGCAAAGTTCTCTCCGCAAGGTGATCGCATTGCGATATCCACTCTTGAGTCCATCCGCGTGTATGACAGTCACGATGGCTCTCTCCTCTTTGACATCCAGGTCAGAGTCAGGTCTCATTGTAACACCGGCCTCAGCTGGTCAGATGACGGCCAATGTCTTTTTGTCTCGTCCGACAGTAAAATCAAGCAGGTCCAAGTGTCCACTGCGTCAACACTCTTGGAATGGCCAGTTCCCGATAGTGACGCTTTCCCGTGCGTAACACTAGCGAAGCATGGAAAATTCATTGCATACTCCGCAAACCATACTGTTACGCTATGGGACACGTCCACACGCACTCAGCTCGGTCAAGTCATTCAACACGTTCAAGATGTGTCTTCGATTGCATTCTCTCCAGATGACAGGTTTCTGGCAACTGTCATGACCAATGGTGAAATCGCCGTCAAAAGTATCCGAGATCTTCTCCCTCCGATCCTATTCACTGTAAGTATCACGAGTCCTTATTCGGCTAGTCCCATTGTTAATTCGTCTTGCTCCGATCGTGTTGCAATATGGGTATCGGTTGATTCTTCTTGATCTCAGGGACCGTTCATCCATATCGGTGGCACGACGCTCGATTCTTGGGACCAAGACCAGTTCGTACATACGGAAATGCTATTGACAGAGGAAGTCGTCAACTCTGAGAATCTACGTCATCATTTACTCGCCAACCGAGCTCTTGTGCGAGCGCGTCAGCAACTGTGGGATGCGGCGCTTGCCGATGCTGATCAGGTATGATTTTTCCTTTGCACGTCCTTTTTCTGACTCTAAGTTACGAAGTCCATTCAAATTCAGCCATCTGTCCTCGGTTTCATCGCAAGAAGCGTAGCACTTGTCGGTGGGGGGAAGAAGCACGACGGATACCAGGCGTGCGACCTTGCATTCAAGCACTGCCAATCAGATTATATGGACCATCTCCTCTTAATCAAGGTGTGTTTTCAGGTGGTGGAAGTTAGTTCTCCGCTCAACCATTCGTTTTGCATAGGCTGTTATTGTATGTATGGCTGGGGAGCACGACGATGCTATATCTCGCATCGCTGGCCTTATTCCCAGTGTAGAGAACAAGTCAATATATTATGTGGTCCAGGTACGTGAGCGCTGACACTCAGTAAGCCTCGTCACTAATCTTTGCTGCAGGCATATATGTATCTTCTCTTGGGGAACTTGCATATGGAGAACAAGAAATATGAAAATGCAATACAATCGTTCGAACATGCTCGAGTCCGGATACAAGGACCTGCGAGTCCTTACCTAACGCCGATTTCATTGGTAGGCTCCCTCTATGCCGTTTGGCAAAGTACTATAACTATTGTTATTTTTGAAAGATATCTGGATGGAAGTTCGATGATCTCCGTATCACCATCCAACGAAATGTCTGTGAAGCACTGTTCGCAGCAGGTCGCGCACAGCAGGCAGCGGAATCTTTTATGAGGATGATCAACCATTTCAGCAACCACATATATATGTCCAACTCATTCACTGAATGGGTCTCTCGTGCGTTTCTCTTCCATCTATGTTCAGTACACTTTACCTCTATTGTCAGATTTTACGCAACGATTACTCGCGACCCGCAACGGTAATGCTGATTCAGCCTTGGAGGAATGCCGGCACGTGGAAGCGATTACTCGTCATGCGTTTATCTCTTCTTCCAACTTACCGACATGCTCATGGCTCTTGACGGAGTGGGTGAAAGTCAAACTGATGAATGGCCCGTGGGAAGATGTGCTGTCTGACGCCAGCAGTGTGAGCGTTTTACTCTGTTGATGTATACCATAGAATTAATATCATGCAAGTTAAAGATTCCAAGATTCATGGTTTACCTGTCTATCTGTGAACGTCTTGAAAATGACGACCGCTTAGCGGAGGCGACTGACTGCTTCCAGCGAGTTGTGAGCGACTTTTCGAGGGTGACAGACATGCACGATGAGCAGGTGGTGTGGATTAATGGTGTGCTATCTCGCAGGTGGTGCGAATGATCACCAGCTCATAATTTCTCTCAGAATTCAAGGGTCGCTGCTCCAGCAAGCTGGAGCGTCTCGGGGATGCAGCAACGCGCAACCAGCAGTATAATCAAGCCACTGCTCACTATTCAGCTATATTGTCTCTCAGTCCTAGCTCTCCACAAGACGTCTTTCTCAAGCGAAGCAAGGCATTCCTCGCAACGGGGTTATGGGAGGAGGCTTTAGACGACGCGAATCAAGCATGTCATTTTTGTCTTCCTCGAGGCTATTGCTGACACCGAAACATCAGGCGATCATATTTGATCCATCATCTCCGTGGGGTTATGAAACGAAGCATGCGGCTCTACACTATGGGGGACGTTATGACGATGCGGTTGACGCGCTGAAAATAATGCACTCGAAGATTCACGGTGAGGGCGTATCGTGCTATTATCTAGTCGTTTATTGATCTCATCTCTCAAGAGCCTCGTCAGTACGTGAATCCACAGGACACGACAACGGTAATCCGCGAGGCCGTTCGGGCCGCCATCCGTGACTCACCACGGGTGCTTATCAACACCATTTCTGGTCGACTCCTCGACAAATCGCAACAAGCATTGGCATTCGAGTCACTTCCAGTATTCAAAGAGCTGGTCTCCTCCATGACGATACGCATAGACCGTTCACGTATCGACCACGAAGTTATACAATATTATCAATACGCTATGCTGTCGCACACGTGGGAAGAAAATGAACCTTTGTTTCAGGAGGTTATACATGCTGTGGTTTATGACCTCGAGCAATCCCTCACGCACGTTAAACTGCAAATGTTCTGCAAGATTGTTCGGGACGCTGGGCTTCATTGGGCATGGGGCGATACGTGTTGCATCAACAAGCAGGATCACGTCGTGTTGCAGGAGGCATTGGTTGCCATGTTCAAATGGTACCATAACTCCGCCGTGACAATCGTTCATCTTCGAGGTGTTCGAAATTCGGGTGGCCTTGTTCGTAGTCTTTGGAATTCCCGAGCTTGGACATTGCAGGAGTACCTTGCTGCCAAGGTAATCCGATTCTATACTGAGGACTGGGTCCCGTACATGAATCTGGATATCCTCAACCACAAGGCATCGTCCGACATCATGGCGGAAATGGCGGAGGCGGCTCGTATCTCAGCTCGGGAGCTGATGGCACTCCGACCAGGCTTAGATGATATCCGACTGAAATTATGCCTAGCTTCAAGACGAAAAGCAACGCGGGTTGAGGACATAGCATACTCGATGCTTGGGATGTTTTCTCTCTCGATGCCAGTGATCTATGGTGAAGGGGACAAGGCACTCGGGGGTCTTTTGGGACAGCTGTTAGCGGGCTCTGGAGATACAAGCATCCTTGCCTGGAGCGGGAAATCTGGAAGCTTCAACAGCTGCTTCCCAACTGACATCTCGGTGTTCAGCCGGTCGCCGCTGTTACACATCCCGCACAATCAACCAGCCACAGAAGAAGTCAGCGAAGCGGCCACCCCCAAAACTTGTATGTTTTCCCCCAGGCTTGCCTCGGCTATGAAGCTATATAATCGGCTGAATGAGCTCCCTGCACCATCTCTTTCGGGAATACGGATAATACTCCCCTGCATCACTTTTCCGCTCGGGCGTCCTCAACGCACGCCACAGCATCGCTATCGTGCAAAGTCGGTTGCCCTCGGCACCGTGGAGATCAACTCGACGGAGGACATTTCTGCCTTGCATCCTCTGTACCTTGTTCACCCTTGGATCGACTTCCTTCTTGACAGACAGCCTGTCGGCGACATAGCCCACGTGACTCTGGAGAGTCCGTCCTCATCAACTAGCGTCACACCAACACGTGGTCATGATGACGTTACACCATCCGGAGCCAAGAAAACGCGACTAGCGCGGCTTGTCACACCCCTAATGAAACCATGGTTTGGTAGAACAGCGGGAACGCCGCCTCGAGACGGGGTATCGCTTCAGTCTCCTTTGCGCATCTCGCAGAGAGACAAACGGAGACAAGCACTACGGCTCATTACACGGCTAAGGCAACCATTCGGTGCTTTATTGTTCACTCAGATTCGTCAAAATGTGCCGGTGTACAGGAGGGTTGCTGCGGATAGCATGATCATCGTACAAGTACAGGACAATACACCATTACAGGACCTTTTGGATAACGTTCGCTTGCTAGATGTATTGTAAGATCGTGCAGCAGCTTGTGTACTTATTGATAGACGTTGTAATTTTCTTGGGGGTTAAGCTAAGTAGACTAGGTTTTTGTCCGGAGGACACAAATTGTCAGTGAGGGTATTTTGGTCGGCGAAAGCTGTGATCCATCGGCATTGTCAGGCTGGTTACGTCGCTCGCATGCCGACGTGCCCATTTGGCAGACGATCCCAGCGGTGTGAGTAGCGTGCGTACGTTGGACAGGGTGGACACTAGATGAGTTGCGGGCTGAACGTGAACGTTTGAACAACTGTCGGAGCACTCAACCGTGTTCTAGCTACAAGTATATTGCCTACAATGGCGATAACATTGTTTACTTTTGTTTACAATCAGCCACTATGCTTGAGCGCTCAAGCGTTCGAGTGACTCTGTACTAAGCGCTGACCGGTGTATCCGGTACCAACTTGCAAGCGGGCGGCTTTTATGGAAGCTGTTCTGGCCACGCGTTGGCAGGCTCTCAGCGAGCGCATTGTTCGCCTCCCAAAGCTGTTCGTCAACTTCACACATCAACCTCGATATATCGAGAACACTACTTGAGAGTGCACTACCATGGGCGAGTCAGCCCAACACTCTGGGTTGTCGAAATGTCTTAAACAAGAATATTCGTGCTCACGGAATCTCGTTGTGTGTATTGATGGCACAGAGAATCAGTTTGGCGTCAAGGTAGTTCTCACAAACTCGAATTGTTTGCCTCCCGAAACGATACATTGTTTGTAGAACACCAATGTCGTGAAGCTCTATAGTCACATCACGAAAAGTGATCAGCAACTCACTTATTACACGGGCGGGCCCGCCAACGATTTGCGCACATCCTTGTGGCATCGATTGTCCATTGAGATTGACACGGCTATCGGCTGGTACGTCGTTCCTTGGGGCCTTGCAGTCGATGTCCCATCTGTGGCAGGAACTTTCACAAAGTCATCTTGACCTCCTACCGCTGGCTTTCTGACAACTATCAAGATGGTGACCAAATATTCTTGTTCGGTAAGATGCATCCTCTTGTGATCGAGGCCGCGTGTGTTTAACCCATGTTCCAGGTTTTTCGCGAGGTGCCTACCAAGTCCGAGTGCTGGCGGGAATGATAGCTCAAGTGAGTGTTCCTCCGCAAAACAAGTTATCTGCGTTACTAGGCCATGAAAAGGTTGGACTCGTTCATCCAGGAAATAGCGAACAAATACCATTGTAAATTTTTTGATCATTCTCATTTATACATGTCTGATATTTTGCAGTGCCTTCGATCTCTACTCAAAGATGGATCACGTTGACTCAAGTCGGACACGACGCTCGAGTATCTTCAGAACACCTTCAGACGAAATGTTCAAGAAAAAGGCCAGACTAACTGAATCAACGAATGCGTTTCGGAAGACGTTTTGTCGAACAAGTGTTCACGTTCATTTCGTGGGTGTATGGTGAGCATTGCAAGTGACATTCCTTTGGAACGTATTTAGTCACCTGCGTTCTTTAGGGACACCGTGTCCTCGGTTGGTTTCGGCAGGAGCATGGCATTACCTTGTACGATGCCTTTCTATATTTGTCATTTCCGACATGCCCTGGCTTTGGACGAACGACGAGTCAAGTTTTTACCGGAGTATGTATGTGTACGAGAGTCCGGACCCCGCGATGACGCGCGTGTCAAAGAAGTCTGGTTTGCGGGCAGTCATACAGACGTGTAAGTCTGTTGATAAGTGATTGGGGTGTCCATCCTAATGCTTGATTGTAAGTGGGGGTTGCAGGCGCAACGAGAAGCTTTATTCTGGTGATATTCCGTTACTATGGATGCGAAGCCAAGCCATTAGTGCTGGTTTGAAAATGGAGCCTGCAGACTTGATGTGGAAGATCGGGGACTTAGACAAGCAAATCATACCTTCGTTTCACTCCAAATGGCGGCTATTGCACCTCCAGCAATTCTTTTACAGTGCACTCGGGTGAGATATCACACAGCTTGTTTAGGTGTTGTTATCTCACCGTCACCAGGCCTCATTCAAGTGGTTTTCGGAGAATCTTGCCAGGACAGAAGGTTCACGCGTCAGCACTCTTCAGACACAACTACAGGCCTTATGCCCGATTCTATGACCATCCTGAATGGTGGCCAGAGCCTATGCTGTGGAATGACGCAAGCAGCCACCAGCGGCTTCGGAATATGTCAGGCATGTGGGAGAAGGACATCTGGGATGACGGATGTGTCCGGACACTACTCGACGACCTGAGCAAAGGTCCAACAAACCTGGACGCCATGGATCGTCTAGCTTTCATGGCAAGTTTTGGTGCGTACGTGTCTCGCTTTCATCTAGGTACTTCTCACGGTAGCTACCTAGATGTATGCAAAAAGGCTATCAGCAACTACAAGAACGCAAAACAAGTATTAGCTATTCATCTGAGGAGCGGAGATAGAGTGGTCCGTCTCAGTACCGCCGTCACCTATTGCGAGCTAGGATGGGATTGGCCTTTGGAGAGGGCCTATGACGAACTTGGTCAGCAAGTTGCAGAAGACATCACTGAAATGTTGAGGGGCAACGGATGTCGTCGAGCTTGCATATATCTTCCGTCTTTGTGCAAGCGGGCGGAGCTGAGGGCCAGCCTGACCAGCGAAGACAACTTACGCAGTCTCATCCGGCTGTGTAGTGACACTCCGTTTGCCAGCGACCAAGACGAGACTTTTACCGTTGCTTTCCACAGCGCGCAAGCTTTATCCATGTTGATGAAATGTACATGCATGTTGTTCAATCTTGTTTTGGGCTTCTGCTGATCACGTATGCACCAGGGGACATCAAATTTGCCAGGACTCTGATTGGTATCGATGCGGTAACGCACATTAGCCATGCGATGCGTTCGAATTGCAAGTGACATGTCCGTACCTTGGATGACCACTGGGGATGACTTTATCCTGACAGGTAACCTTACACTGGTCCCATTGATAAATGTCATGGATGGACTGGCGAAGCATGGTGTGCACCTTCCTGCTTCCTTTGACGGTCCTCTGACGTGCCCCAGAAAATGGTAGGGCTATTATGAAATCAGGCCACACTGTTCCTACCCTTCTCAATCTGGTCAAGCGATTTGACGACCTTATCGCACCTGCCGCTACTCGTGTACTTTGCTCACTCCTCCCAGAAGGTATGTCCATAGTGGGATTAGGAACGTGTCGCTAAGACCGATCCACAGATGACCTACGAGGGATGATGGTCCAGCTTAGGGTCTTCTCCGTCTTCCTCGACATGCTTGAATGGTGCTCTGACCAGACCAAGCAAGTAGCGTGTCACGCACTGGTTAAATTCGCCCAGTATGGTATGGCTGTGCGCTCTATTGATGAACTTGTTGCTGATACGACCTAGATGACATCCAACACGTGATGTCCCGGGATGGCTATCTACGAAAACTTGCGATACGATCTCAGAGCCACGCCCAAAGCACGCGTGGTGGCGCTATAATCGCCCTGGTGGCCCTTGGGAATGCAAGAGGTGCGCAGCGCCTTGACGTCGTGTTTTGCATCCACTCAAGGTCCCAGCACGAGTGACGACAGCTGTTATGGAGGCCATCAAGTCAGCGAAAACCATCCATATTCTCGTCACTCGGCTCAACCAGAAGTCGACTGCACTTTCAGCTGCCTCTGCGCTAGCCGATCTCGTAAAGATCGGTAGGTTACCCAGGTATAGTGTCAGGGTCGGTCTGCTTATTACTGTCAGATGGTGTTGCCGCAATGGTAGCCGATGAGAAGTGTGCTGCTCAAATTGGCATTGTGGGCATGCTTCAGCGTCGCTGGTTCGATGGCTTATGCGGGGAAGATGGCCTTCAGGTTATGTCCAGACTACTAGGATGTGGTTAGTTATGCCCAAGTGGGTGACTGGATTTTTAACAGACCATCCGAGATCACAGAACGATTGCGGTTGGCCGTGCTGAAAGCTGGAGCTGTCGGCGTATTGTGCGAGATGATCGATCTTAGAGACTATGAAGGGACATACGCAGGTTTGCACTACCTACGAGTCGTTGCCAGATTTGGTCAGTCTATTTTCCTCCTGTTTGTCATTCTGACCCAAGTGGTATCTGTAGGTGTAGAGCGGAGCACGCTTGCAACTTGCGAGTTGTTGAGTTTGGCCTCACACGTGGTAAATGCATTGCGTGTTCCATGTTGGAGAGTAAAAAGGGTTGCAATAGAGGTTTTGTCAATTCTCTCCGCTGAAGGTACACGGCCCGGTCGGATTTTTCCTCATACTCATTATTTGTCCCCGTAGAGGATCTGCGCACTTCGATGGCGGAAGGTTTGTTGGGTTTACTTGGGAACCGCCACGCTAGCGTGGTTTTCGCCGCCAGCACCCTGTTGGGGTCCCTAGTCTTGGACAGTATGTTGTTACTCCCTTTGCTCATGTCATATAAGAACTGCCTCTCACGAACTCTTCATGAACATTTACCGTAGAGTCTGTGCGTGACGGGCTGTTGATGGAAGAGGCATTTTGGAAATTTAGTCGCGAGTATTACGAAGGGTTGAACATCGACTCTGACGAAGAGAACGGACCATGCATAGGTACGCTCCCTTGGCGTTTCATTCCCCCGATCTTTTCCCCTTCGGTGGTGACAAGGACTCATTGAATCGTCTCGTAGGAGAAGCGTACGAATCTGTCGGAAACATGATCAAGCTTATACTAGACTTGGAAAATGGGGAGATGGCAATAAGTGACACTGTTAAACACAACCCTCATGGCCACTGTCTGAACAACGTCGGCGATTGCCTCACACGCATAGAGCAACAAAGCGCAGAAATGAATAGGTGGTTTGCCCATGTCCCATACGAACCCGAGCAGAACAGGCTTGGGGGTCGTTGGATTAGGTGGTGGAAGTAGAGACAAAGATTCGCACTTAGTGCATCGATGGCGCTAATTTTGTTCATATTTATTTTGTTCCGAAGGTTGGTAGTTTGGGGTGCCAACCATCGACTCTCGGATGCTGGTAGAAGTACAATAATCGTCCCTCTTTACGAACGGAACTATCTATTATAAAATTTGAAAGATTGGGCGACCGACGAAACATTTCGCGGGACAGCTGCAGCACTGATGTATTCTGAAGCTCTGGGTGCCACCAAAATTTACCCTCACGCAGAATGAAGCCAAGCATCATCACATGTGTTGATCATGGTGAATGATAAAATTTAAATCCCTACAACTATTATGTATATACAAGGGGACAAGCAGCATCATTACTAAGTACCCCCCAGCTCGTCAGCCTTCGAACACGGCATCTTTTTCCGGTTTCATTTACTTTCTCCCCTTGTTATCGACAGATCAAAGCAGCATCCTCACAAGTAGAACATTGTATCCCGCAGTCTCGGCCCGGAAACACCATCACCCCACAGCTCCTCAGCTTTCTCAAACACGGTGTCCTCGGCCCGTTTCTTCCCCTTCTTCCCCTTGTTGTCCTTGGCCGCCTCGCCGCCGTCCCTGTCTCCCTGCAGGAGCTTGTGCAAGTAGCACCGTCCGCGTTCGCATGCAATATCTGCCCAGTACGCCGGAGAGACGAGGCTGACAGCCTTGGTCGCGCGCTGAAACATGTAGCTCAAGTCGTTGGTCAGGCACTGAAGGTCGTCTGCGTTGAACCCGTTTTCGTCGTGAACGACGTAATAGTGCGTCGGTCGAGCGGTGCCTTTGAGGCTGCCGTGCGCTGCAAACGCTGCCAGTCAGTAAGGGTTGTTGGGAGTCAGCAAAAAGAAAGACTGACGTTGAAGGAAGAAATCGAATTCGTACGCTGGCGTGACGCCGCGATCGACGACTGTCCCAGGAAGTGGGTTGCCGTCGGCCGCAGCATCCTCCGGTTGGGTGGGATAAAAGCGGGTGTGGTGTCTCTTGCCACAGATGACGATACTGAGTTTCGGTTGGTATGAGTCAAAATGCTCAAAGGCCTTCTTCATCTGTTTCAGTTCATATTGACGAACTTGCATGAACTGACTCTGCAAAGAGACGTTAGTAAATAGTCAGAGGAGATCATAGAGTAGGCATACCTCGGACACCCCATCGCGGTACAGAATAACGCGCTCGGGCAGTTGCCCACCGTTATGAGCCTTGTACAGCTCAAAACGACTGATGAACATGTCCCCAAGGACGCTAAGGACACTGTCTTGATCACGGTCAATCTGGGAAGTGCTATCATCAGATGGTGAGTCGCAGTTCAACAGAACAGTCACTTACCTCAACCTTGCTTCTGCGCATGGCAAGTGTCGCAGGATACTGTGCAAAACGTTGGTCGACGCTCGCAACTACCGCCACAATGGACGCTGTTGGGAAACATGGTTGGTCAGTC
>JBBPJO010000482.1:0-11494 GCA_038088815.1 Boletus nobilissimus | reverse complement strand
CGTCCGTACATTGTCCAGAATATCAGCCAGCGAAAGATTCTCCTGGAATCGTACCGTGATCAAGCTATCAGCAGCGACCCGCTTGTAATCCGTCCCACGTCGGCTCGACACGACCGGCGTGAGCAACGTGCTCGAGTTTCCCTGTCGATTGGAACCGGATGTTGGCGAGCAATGTGGAACAGGAATTCAGATTCAGGGAGTGGCAAGGAATCATCGTCGAATTCCTCGTCAAAGAGTCCCGCATCGTCTGTGTTGGGCGAGGCTAGTGGTGCAACATCATCCTCCACAGACGCACCGCTGTACATGCCCTCATGCTCAAGGAGAGCGTCCAACCAGGGGTGAATGAGATAGAGAGAATGCGTCCGAGAGAGGTCCTGTCTTGTTATAATTTCCACCATGCCAAAGGCGTGGGTGTCTGCACGATAGAGACGCCCTGAACGTGTGCGATAGGGTGAAAGCGGCGACAGTTGAAATGCAATGCACGGAAGTTTCATCCGACTCGCTGCAAACCAGGGTGCAGGAAGCTGGTTGAGACGGTCATATAGGCTCAGGGCCACATCTAGGTCGAATGTAGAAGCGTGTGGGGCAGTGACGACCCTGTCCATCTCTGCATCGGGGATTGGGGGCGGGGTGTGTGACGTTGCCAGCCCATCGAATACAGTGACATGCGTAGGCAGGCAACTGTTGAAACTGCCAGACTCCCCGGTCCATGCAAGGATGCTTACATGTCCGGATCCGGTGAGAACGTGAGCCAATAGACGTCCCGGTGAACCCTCCCCTTCACCGTATATCGCCGGTAAACCGGTAACGGAGAATATGCCGAGGAACGAGTATGCGGCGTCTTCCACCAGCGTTGTCTGCCGCGTCGAAGCCAGACGCAATTTCTCTCGAATGCTGGTTAGCCCTGGACGAAGCAAGGTCAATTGATCCGCAGAGACCCCAGTGGCTTGCTCCATCTCCGAAATCACTTCTGGTGACTCCTTGTGGTTGGACAACTCCAAATTGAGATAAAGAGTCCAATCCTCGGTGTAAAAGTGGACGACCTTGGCAGCAACGTATTCTTGAAGAGTCCAGGCACGGGCGTTCCAAATGCTCCTTACGAGAGCGCCGAGTTGTGACGAAGAACGAACGCCACGAAGGAAGACGATCACTAGGGCCGAACCTTGGTACCACTTGAACATTGCCACCAGAGCTTCTTGAAGTATGAAGTGATCAGATTTATCGATACAACATGTATCGCTCCACGCCCAATCGAACCCGCCATTCCGAACGATCTTGCAAAACGTTTGCAGCTTGTCGTGAGTCGGTGATTGTTCTAGGCCATATACCGCGATGTGTACTACCTGCTGGAACAGTGGTTCATTGTCCTCCCACTCGTGCGATAGCATCACGTATCGAAAGTACTGTCGTACTTCTCGCTTGATCCAGACGTAATCGATGCGTGTCGTCATCGACGATACAAGTTCTTTGAAGATGGGGAGGGATTCAAATGCAGCTGCCTGCTCGGCCCTATTGTGGAGATGGCCCGTGGCCGTATCGATAAGCACGCGGGGCGAATGACGTATAGTCCTTTGAACAATTCTGCGGATCGTGGTTCGTGTGGTCGACGGGCTGATGTACCGGTCGCCATGCTCTGTCGAAAAGTGTAAATAAATCATCACTGTCATGGTCACATGCGTGTCACTCACGTTGAACGTCTGGGTCGGGCGACTGCACCATCTTCGAGAGCATCGCTTCGAACGCCTCAACAGCATCGTCATACTTTCCTGCCTTATGGTGAGCCGCGTGCTTTATCTCGTATCCACTTGGTGACGACGGATCGAGCCTGATCACCTGGTTACGGCCCGTCAAACGAGACCGATTTCTACGAGAAATAATGATATACCTCGTCCGCATCGTCTAGAGCCTGTTTACATGACCCGATTGCCAAATATACCTTGCTTCGCTTGACAAGAATGCATTGTGGGGAACGAGGTTTGAGGGACAATGCCGTCGTGTAATCAGAGATGGTCTCATCATGTTGCTGAGCTTCCACCGCTGTGTCCCCGAGGTGCTCCATTTTTTCGGAAGAACGCTGCATGAAATTCTTACGTGAATAGCGATACCACGAAGTGCGCGATCACTGACCAAGAGTCCATTCCGGACAACGACCACGCAGCATTGTCTCATCACCCAGTTCCCGCATCATTTGGTTGAAACGTTCCACTGCGTCCTTGGTGCGACCTGCTGCATACAGGGCATCACAGAGACACTGCCAAATCGTTGTGTGGATATTGTCAAATTGCCAGCCGAATATCTGGCAGGAACATTGAACGAGGCAGGACGCTGCAATATGTAGATATGAAGCTCACCAGAGAGATAATCAAGAGTAGCTGGCTCCCGCAGGGTCGTATTCGGGCTCGTGCGTGTTCAAACGCGTCTATCGCACCCTCGTAGTCGTCGCACTCCATCCGCGAATTTCCAAGGAGAAGATGCATATATGCCTGCTGGAAATATCAGTGATGACGTCCCAATGTATCAACGTGCCATATACATACCTGGACCACGTAGCATATTGAGTTAGAGGCGACCATAGCGATGAGGTCGTCTACACGCGATATCGCATCGTAGTGCTCTCCGGCCATAAAATACAATGATAGTCTGAGAGCATATGAACAAATAAGGCGCACGCAAGACCAAAAAATACAGACCTTGATCAGAAGCAGGAAGGTAGCGTGAGACGAATGGAAGCGCACGAGTGCGATGTCGCAGGTCCGGTAGCCCTTGTACTTTTCACCTCTACCGACAAGCGCTATACTCTGTGCGATGTATGCGAGCACGGACGGCTGAATCCCAATGGCCTTGGCAAGCATCAGCATCAGCGCCTGTGTTGTGAGGGTATATGATCAATAAACACCTTTTCAGCATCCACCAGGGCTGTCTCCCACTCTTGCAAACGAGTGCGCACGAGAGCTCGACTAGCAAATACATGATGAAGTGCACTCTGAGAACTAATAATTTCTGCGGCTAATAATGTATCCGCGTTGCTGAGTTGATCCTGCTTCCATAAATCAAGGGCAGCGTCGTCAATCTGCATGTCTGGTTCATGCAAATGGGATGAAGAGGAGACAGTGGGAATGAACCCTGAACGGGATTGAAAGGAAAGTTGATGAATATGACACTATCCAAGGAGACGCGCGGCTTACAGCGATGCGGACTAGACTGGAGAGTTTTAATGCTTTTTCCTAGAATACGTACACATCAGAGTCAGTGCGAAGCATATGGTGACAGAGATAGTACATGGAAATGACTTTTGATAGTGATTTTCCCGTCCTTTCCACTGGTTGCGAGAAACTGGTGGCCTAGTGAGATCGCAATTGAACATATGTCTCGAGAATGTTGGACAAGACTGAGCTGTGTGTGTGTCGAGATGTCCCAGAACGTGACGGTATGTATTGTGGAGTATGCGAGGAATTTCCCGTGCTTTGGTAGAGAGATGCACGCGAACTTGTTGCTAGGGACAGACCACTCCGACGTTGCTGATCCTGTGAATGCATCGAATTGTTTGATTTTGTTGTCCGAGAGGACAAGGAGATGGTGATGGTTGAACCAGAGGAGGCCGTTGTTGAACGACGCTGAGACTGTTGCTTCAATGTCCACCAGCAATCGACGATCATTGCTGTCATAGACTCGAACCGAAGATTTTGTGGCTGTCGCGATTCGGTCGCCCTGCGGCGAGTATTTTGCTGCAACCACCGGACCCTCGTGGTGGAGAAGGACTCGTTTGCGAGTTGCAATGTCCCAGACCGATGCTGTGTGATTTTTTGAAGCAGCTACTAAGCAAGTCGCATCAGGAGTGAAATCGACACCGAGGATGCCTTCGTAGGGGTCCCAGTGCTCATCGTGCGTCTTCGCGTTCCACACATACACGCCGCCGACGTTTGTCCCCGCTGCGATCCATTTGCCATCGTTGGACACTGCGAGGCAATAGACACCATGCGCTTTCATCGTTGCCATTTCCTTGCCGTCTTCTACTCGCCACAGATGAACCCCCTCATAACCCCCGCTCACGAGATGTTCGCCATCAGCTGAAAACATCACCGTTCGTATCCAGCCACCAGCGTTGATTTCAATTGGGTCACAGCATTCTTACTCGGATGTGCTTGTCAGGACGCACCGGGCGTTGCCGACGGCATGGCCATGATTCAGAATGGTGGGAGTTACACGTCAAGAAGTGCGGCAGTACTATAGGCTCCGGCGCCGACACTGTACTCTACGAACCAGACATCATTGATACGCGACGTGGGCCTCGAGTCCTTTCTCCCCCAACATAAGTATCATCGCAACCATTTTGCCCGAAGTCGGTCGCGATTCGAAGCCAATCCCAATGTCAATATTCGTCTGGTTCAGCCTGGATGACCCAGCATGCCGGCGTGCTCTCGCAGGGCGAAGGACCAGAACAGGGACTATTGAGCAAGCACGTCACTGAGGTTGACATGAATGTAGCACGCCTTCAGCAATGTCGACGTGCACCCATCGTTGACTGCGGACTACTACTAGCAATTGATCACCCAACCGCTACTTTTACACGAAGCGTGTACTATGAATGACACGTTCGTCGCAGTCCTCTCACCTCCCCATACGTGTGCGTGTGCATATATGCGTCGATGGACGAACGGCAATCACGGGAAAAGGAACATGAACGCAAGTAGCGTCTTTTGACTGGGAGAAAAGCGAAACAAATGCCATGTTTGCAATGGTACAAGCGTATGTATCATCCCAACCGCTCTGCGTTGTATTCGACCCTTAGGCAGACGAGGGCGGCGCGGAAACGAGCACGAGGCAGAGGTCGCCGTCACCATTGACCCCAGACGCGCCGTAGGCATCATGCAAGAATGAACTAGAAGAAAGAACGGAGGCGACCGACGAGGCCGCGGTCGCATCGAGGGAGCCTAGCCACCCACTGCAGGAGCGGTCCTCCTTACAAGGCTGAAGGAGAGCCGCTCGTGCAGTGGTGTGGTCAAGAAGGGGTAAGAGCACAAAAATTGGACTCCGGCCATTGACTACTTAAATACTAGTCTAGGGCCC
This sequence comes from Boletus nobilissimus, assembly GCA_038088815.1. Classification (NCBI taxonomy): domain Eukaryota; kingdom Fungi; phylum Basidiomycota; class Agaricomycetes; order Boletales; family Boletaceae; genus Boletus; species Boletus nobilissimus. The sequence continues at coordinate 6,427 of JBBPJO010000482.1, read as the reverse complement.
CTGCCACCGCTCCTGGTCCACAACTTCCACGGCCCGAAGAAAGAAGAAAGGATTCCTAAAGTTGTGCCCAAAGACCTATCCACGTTGCCGTATAATGTCCCCGCTGCTATCCTCCTGCCATCCTTGGACACGGCGACGCACAAGACAACCCCATCTCTGCTATTTCTTTACCATCTTGCACTCGCCCTTCAGATACTATCAATTTGCGCCTTATCTTGTTAGGAAGTACTAATAGTGTTGGTCTGTGCACAGATTCATCACTTCATCTTTTCGGCATTTGACAATGCCGTGGGTTAATCTACTGATGCCCTCTCATGTCACTCCATCAAGGTAGTATCGATTTTACCACCGCGATATACGACTCGAGTCCTTTCTCTCCCGTCGGGTGCATCTCGTTCATGGATACCTAGGCGCCGAGGGTGTGTGGACTGTTTCGGAGAACGAGAGGCCAAGTTGTGCGCCTTGTCATACATGCGCCGCTAGCCTATGGAAAGCCAGACGCCACCCTAGACTGGTGACCAATCCGTCTATGACGTTCCGCTCGCGACCTCTATGATATGCTTCCGGGAAGCCTAAAGAAGACACCTCCCTTCCCCGGGTCGTTCACCATCGCCTGTCAGTGGCAGATAACGTACCAATTATATCAACGGGTACCTCTGGTAGACCATCAATTATTGAGTATGATGGATAAACATGAAAGCTGAATAACATCGACTTCCTTGCATCAAGAAACCAGTAGGTTTGCAGCGGCACGATTGAACCCCACACCGCCGTCCGGGATATTACAAGTCATAACACATCGAGAGTACGTACATTATCCAGAATATCAGTCAGCGAGACATACTCCTGGAATCGTACCGTGATCAAGCTATCAGCCGCAATGCGCTTGTAATCCGTTCCCCGTCGACTCGATGCTACCGGCGTGAGCAAGAGCGCACCGAACGGCTGCCTAAGACGCGCGACGAATCGTCGTGCTCGCGTCTCTCTGTCCATTGGAACTATCTTCTCGGGAGCAGGGTGTGACGGCATTTCAGGTTCGGGGAATTGCAAGGAATCATCGTCAAATTCTTCGTCAGAGGTCTCTGCATCATCCGTGTTGGGAGAGGTTGGTGGCGCAACGTCATCCTCCACGGATACGACATTGTGCACATCCCCCTGCTCAAGGAGAGCGTCCAACCAGGGATGAACGAGATACAGAGACTTCATCCTAGAGAGGTCTTGTTTGGTTGTAATTTCCACCATGCCAAAGGCAGGGGTGTCCGCGCGATAAAGACGGCCCGAACGAGTGCGATAAAGTGAAAGAGGGGGAAGCCGGAATGCGATGCAAGGAAGTTTCATCCGCCTCGCTGCGAACCATGGTGCGGGAAGCTCGCTGAGACGGTCGTATAACACTAGGGCTATGTTGGCGTCCAATGAAGAAGTGGTGATGACTCTTTCCATCTCAGCATCCGGAATTGATGGGGGGAGATGTGATGTTGCCAGCCCATCAAAAACAGTGATATGGGCAGGCAGGCAACTGTTGAAGCTGCTAGACTCCCCGGCCCACGCAAGAATGCTCACATCTCCAGAACAAGCAAGAACGTTAGCCAGTAGACGTCCCAAAGAAGCCTCCCTTTCGCCATATATTGCTGATAGACCGGTAACCGAGAAGATACCGAGCAACGAGTATGCAGCATCTTCAACCAGCGTCGTCTGCCGAGTTGAAGCTAGACGCAATTTCTCCCGAATACTCGTTAACCCAGGACGAAGTGCCATTAACTGCTCTGCAGGTATCGCAGTGGCTTGCTCCATCTCCGAGATGACTTCTCGCGACTCTTTGTGGTTTGTCAACTCCAGGTTGAGATACAGTGTCCAATCTTCGGTGTAAAAGTGGATGACCTTGGCTGCAATATATTCCTGGAGCGTCCAGGCACGAGTGTTCCAAGGGCTCCTCGTGAGAGCGCCGAGCTGCGACAAAGAGCGAACCCCACGAAGGAAGACAATCACCAAAGCAGCACCCTGGTACCACTTGAACATGGCCACCAGGGCTTCTTGGAGCACGAAATGATTTGATTTATCGATACAGCATGTGTCACTCCATGCCCAATTGAATCCGGAGTCTCGAACGATCTTGCAAAATGTTTGCAGCTTGTCATGAGTCGCAGACTCATCTAGGTCATACACCGCTATCTGTACAACCTGTTGGAAAAGTGGTTCGTTGTCTTCCCACGTATGCGACAACATCACATATCTGAAGTATTGTCGAACTTCACGCTTGATCCGGACGGAGTTGATGCGCATCGTCATTGACGATACAAGTTCTTGAAAGATTGGCAGCGATTCGAATGCAGATGTCTGCTCGGCCCTATTGTGGAGACGCCCAGTGGCGGTGTTGATAAGAACGAGTGGCGAGTGATGTATCGTGCATTGAACAATTTTGCGAATCTCTGCTCGTGTGGTCGACGGGTTGATGTAGTGGTCACCGTGCTCTATCGAATAATCTGAGCATTGCATCTCTATCATAGTAACAAAGATATCACCTACGTTGAATGTCCGGGTCAGGTGACTGTACCATCTTCACGAGCATCGTCTCGAGCGCCTCAACAGCATCACCGTACTCTCCTGCTTCATGTAATGCTGCATGCTTCAACTCGTAGCCCCACGGCGATGATGGATCAAGCCTAATAACCTAATGGTGATGGAATGACCAGAGTGATCTGCATGAGAGAACGATGTGCCATACCTGATTTGCATCGTCCAAAGCCTGTTTCCACGACTCGGTTGTCAAAAATGCCTTGCCTCTATTTATGAGGATACCTTGTGGGGAGGGCGGGTGGAGTGACAATGCGGTCGTATAGTGGGGGATGGCCTCGTCATGTCTCTGCTCATCCATGGCTGTATCTCCGAGGCGCACTAGTTCTTCTGATAAACGTTGCCTACAGTCTGTTCACGTCAGCGACGATACCACGAGATGCGTGATGACTCACCAACAGTCCGTTCCAGAATATCATCACGCAGGTCTGCCTCCTCACCCAATTCACTCATCATTTGAGTGAAATACTTGACCTCGCCCTCGGGGCGACCTGCGGCATACAGAGCATCAGACAGACGTTGCTGAATCGTCATGCCGATGTTATCAAACTGCCAGCCAAATATCTGCCATAGACGGTGGACGACATCAGTACGCCGCAATATACACCCCTGGAAGCTTACCAGTGAGATTATCCAGAGTAATTGGCTCTCACAGGGCCGCATATGGACTTGGGCAAGCTCGAACACCCCTATCGCAGCCCCATAGTCGTCGCGCTCCATGCACAAATTTCCAAGAAGGAAGTACATATACGCCTGCCGGGAATATCAGTGGTGACATCACGACGTATACGTCGTGGACATACCTGGACCACAAAGCATACGGAGTTGGACGTGACCGTCGTGATAAGGTCGTCTACACGCGATATGGCATCGAGGTACTCTCCGGCCGTAAACACAATGATGGCCTGAAGGGCATAAGCAGGTGAGGTGCGCCCGGGATCGAAGATACAGACCTTGACAAGAAGGAGAAAGGTGACGTGAGATGAATGGAAGCGCGCGAATGCGATGTCGCAAATGCGATAACCTTCGCGCCTTTCCCCCTTACTGACAAGCACTATACTTTTTGCAATGTAACCAATCACAGACGGGTGAATTTCGATGGCCTTGCTCAAAATTAGCGTCAGCTTGAGTGTATATGAAAAACAAGCACCTTTTCCGCATCCATGAGGGCTGCATCCCAGTGACGCAAGCGAGCACGCACGAGAGCTCGACCAGCGAATACGTGATGGTTTGAATTTTGAGAGGTAGTGATTGCGTTTGTCAATGATGCATCGGCGTTCGTGAGCTGATCCTGCTTCCATAAATCGAGGGCAGCATAATCAATCTGAAGGCCCAGTTCCTGGAAAATAGGATGTAAAGGAGACGATAGGAGTGGATCCTAATGGAACAGGATAGAAGCAAGAGAGTTGATCAAGTACGACCTATACGAGGAGACATGTTGCTTACAGTGATCTCGAGTAGACTCGAGAGTTGTAAATCATTTTTCTGGAATACGGATACAATGGAGTCAGTGCGACGTATACGGTAACAGAGTAAGCAAATCCTAATACATGGCACCTACATTAGTGCGGGATAGACTCTCGATGGTGATTTTCCCGTCCTTTCTACCAATTGCGAGAAGCTGATTGTCTGGTGAGATCGCGGTTGACCATATGTCTTGAGGGTGTTGGATGAGACGTTGCTGGGATTGCGTCGAAATGCCCCAGAAGGTGACGGTATTTTCTGTAGAGTGTGCGATGGATTTCCCATGCTTTGATAGAGAGATACAGGAGAATGTATTGCTATCGGGGACAGGCCATTCCGAGACTCCCGATCCTGTAGACGCATCGAATTGCTTGATTTTGTTGTCCGACACGACAAACAAGTGATTATAGAACCAGAGGAGTCCATTGTTCAGCGGCGCAGTGACTGTCACCTTGATGCCCACGAGTAAGTGGCCATCGTTGCTGTCGTAGACTCGAAGGAAGTCATCGGTGGCTGTCGCGATTCGATCTCCTTGCGGCGAGTATTTCGCTGCTATCACTGTCTTGTCATGGTGGAGTGGTAATAACCGTTTGGACGCTGCAATGTCCCAGACCGAAACCGTTCCGCTCTCCGATGCTGAAACGAGTCGCGTCGCGTCGGGAGAGAAATCGACCCCGTGAATGAGTTTCTTACTATCTTCCAAGTTTGCACTGTCCTGGCAGACTGAGGCCGTTCCGCTCTCCAATGCTGAAACGAGTCGCGTCGCCTCGGGAGAGAAATCGACTTCCCCCAAGTTTGCAATGTCCCAGACCGAGGTCGTTCCGTTCTCCCGAATGCGTTTGTTATCCTCCAGGTTGTGCCCAAAGACTTGTTCGTGCGTCTCTGCGTTCCAGACAAACGCGTCGCCGTATAACGTCCCCGCTGCTACCCACCTGCCATCCTTGGACACAGCGACGCACATGACAACCCCGCGGACTTCCATCCTTGCTATTTCTTTGCCATCTTGCACTCGCCACACTCGGACTCCCCCCTCACCGCCGCTCACGAGATACTCGCCATTCGTCGAAAATATAACTGTCGGCAGAGTACCGGCATTGATTTCGACTGAATCACCGCGTTCTTTGCTCAATGGTCAGTGTCAATTTGCACTCCATCTTGTTAGGACGCACTACTAGCTGTCGACAACGTGGACATCAGCGACACAATGCAGTAGAAGGTCAACGGACAAGGTGCGGCGCCTCCCCATTGTATACACGTTGCCTAATAAGTGTTAGTCCACGCACAGGTTCATCACCCCATCTTTTCGGCACCCGACGATGCCGCGTTTCCGACAAAATTGTCCACGCCAGGTTATTACTGTTGTTTTCAGTTAATCTTGACGAATCTACCAATGACTCGAATAAGACGTGGTATTGATTTTACCACCGCGATATGCGGTTTGAGTTCATACATGCGCTAGCTCACTCACACAGGACGAAGGACCGGAGCCATAGCTACAGGGACCATTGATCCAGTACGTCCGAGTCATCAGCGCGTTTTGACGCATCGACTTTTACCCTTTGTTCGCTCCTCGCTGTGGGGTTGCACCAAGGATGAAGTAGCTTGCTTTCACCGGATGACAATGCTCTCGTCAGCTGTGGACGACGATGCTACCAGTGAGGGATCCCAATGTTTCGGGTGCAGTGTGATCCAATCATAACGTTGGCTCGCGAGCGCATGAGAATCGTCCAAGTATATCGCCTGCCAGCGTTCCCAGTACGTGATCTCTCGGGTCCGAAGAGCGTCAGCCAACGTGAGTGTGTATTAATGGCCTTGGTTTTGGTCGAGAGCCGGCCCGCGAACCATCGTTTGCCCAAGGTCATGATCGTCGGCCATATGCTCGGCATTGCCGGAAGTATGTACCGCACGGGCCGGTTACAAGCGTCAAACATCCAGCAGAAAGTCACAACGTCCCATCCAAGTTTAAACCAGATCAAGGCGGGGGCTGCTCCTCCGTGTTTATGTTTACGTCCATCCGAATGTCTGTGGTTCCATTACGATATGAAGGGGATATAAAAAATTTACACGAGTAAAGTCATCGTCGTAGTATAGACACGCATACATTGTCAATGGCACATTCGTCGCTCGTCCTCTCACCTCCCCATGCGTGTGCCTGTGTAAGTTTGGGTGCGCGTGGGGTGCGGCGTCAATGTGTGAACGACGGCCATGGCATCTGTTTGCTTGGGAAAAAAAAAAACGGCAAAACGAATGCCACGTCCGCAGCGCCGAGCGCGGTATTCCAGCTAGCAGACGAGTGCTGCAACAACACCGAGTACCGCAAAGCCAACCCCAACGACGTCCCCAGAGTGCCATACGAGACCAAGACTGCCCGCCCCGCTCGTCTGAGTCGCCG